>JANJGN010004069.1:5000-25000 GCA_026770705.1 Isurus oxyrinchus
TATATCCCACACCCCTCACGGTAACACTCTGATATATCCCACACCCCTCACTGTAACACTCTGATGTATCCCACACCCCTCACTGTAACACTCTGATATATCCCACACCCCTCACTGTAACACTCTGATATACCCCACACCCCTCATTGTAACACTCTGATATATCCACACCCCTCACGGTAACACTCTGATATATCCCACACCCCTCACTGTAACACTCTGATATATCCCACACCCCTCACGGGTAACACTCTGATATATCCCACACCCCTCACTGTAACACTCTGATGTATCCCACACCCCTCACTGTAACACTCTGATATATCCCACACCCCTCACTGTAACACTCTGATATATCCCAAACACCTCACTGTAACACTCTGATATATCCAACACCCCTCACTGTAACACACTGATATATCCCACACCCCTCACTGTAACACTCTGAAATATCCCACACCCCTCACTGTAACACTCTGATATACTCCACACCCCTCACTGTAACACTCTGATATATCCCACACCCCTCACTGTAACATTCTGATATATCCCACACCCCCTCACTGTAAAACTCTGATATACCCCACACCCCTCACTGTAACACACTGATATACCCCACACCCCTCACTGTAACACTCTGATATATCCCACACCCCTCACTGTAACACTCTGATATACCCCACACCCCTCACTGTAACACTCTGATATACCCCACATCCCTCACTGTAACACACTGATATATCCCACACCCCTCATTGTAACACTCTGATATATCCCACACCCCTCACTGTAACACTCTGATATATCCCACACCCCTCACTGTAACACTCTGATATATCCCACACACCTCACTGTAACACTCTGATATATCCCACACCCCTCATTGTAACACTCTGATATATCCCACACCCCTCACTGTAACACTCTGATATATCCCACACCCCTCACGGTAACACTCTGATATATCCCACACCCCTCACTGTAACACTCTGATGTATCCCACACCCCTCACTGTAACACTCTGATATATCCCACACCCCTCACTGTAACACTCTGATATACCCCACACCCCTCATTGTAACACTCTGATATATCCCACACCCCTCACGGTAACACTCTGATATATCCCACACCCCTCACTGTAACACTCTGATATATCCCACACCCCTCACTGTAACACTCTGATATATCCCAAACACCTCACTGTAACACTCTGATATATCCAACACCCCTCACTGTAACACACTGATATATCCCACACCCCTCACTGTAACACTCTGAAATATCCCACACCCCTCACTGTAACACTCTGATATACTCCACACCCCTCACTGTAACACTCTGATATATCCCACACCCCTCACTGTAACATTCTGATATATCCCACACCCCTCACTGTAAAACTCTGATATACCCCACACCCCTCACTGTAACACACTGATATACCCCACACCCCTCACTGTAACACTCTGATATATCCCACACCCCTCACTGTAACACTCTGATATATCCCACAACCCTCACTGTAACACTCTGATATATCCCACACCTCTCACTGTAACAATCTGATATACCCCACACCCCTCACTGTAACACTCTGATATACACCACACCGCTATCTGTAACACTCTGATATATCCCACACCCCTCACTGTAACACTCTGATATATCCCACACCCCTCACTGTAACACTCTGATATATACCACACACCACACTGTAACACTCTGATATACCCCACACCCCTCACTGTAACACTCTGATATACACCACACCGCTATCTGTAACACTCTGATATATCCCACACCACTCACTGTAACACTCTGATATACCCCACACCCCTCACTGTAACACTCTGATATATACCACACCCCACACTGTAACACTCTGATATACCCCACACCCCTCACTGTAACACTGTGATATACACCACACCGCTATCTGTAACACTCTGATATATCCCACACCACTCACTGTAACACTCTGATATACCCCACACCCCTCACTGTAACACTCTGATATATACCACACCCCACACTGTAACACTCTGATATACCCCACACCCCTCACTGTAACACTGTGATATATCCCACACCCCTCACTGTAACACTCTGATATACCCCACACCCCTCACTGTAACACTGTGATATATCCCACACCCCTCACTGTAACACACTGATATACCCCACACCCCTCACTGTAACACACTGATATACCCCACACCTCTCACTGTAACACTCTGATTTTTTCCAAACCCCTCACTGTAACACTGTGATATATCCCACACCCCTCACTGTAACACTCTGATATATCCCACACCCCTCACTGTAACACTGTGATATATCCCACACCACTCACTGTAACACTCTGATATACCCCACACCTCTCACTGTAACACTCTGATTTTTTCCAAACCCCTCACTGTAACACTGTGATATATCCCACACCCCTCACTGTAACACTCTGATATACCCCACACCCCTCACTGTAACAAACTGATATACCCCACACCCCTCACTGTAACACTCAGATATAACCCACACCCCTCACTGTATCACTCTGATATATCCCACATCCCTCACTGTAACACTCTGATATACCCCACACACCTCACTGTAACACTCTGATATACACCACACCCCTCACTGTAACACTCTGATATATCCCACACCCCTCACTGTAACACTCTGATATACCCCACACCCCTCACTGTAACACTCTGATATACCCCAGACCCCTCACTGAAACACTCTGATATATCCCACATCCCTCACTGTAACACTCTGATATACCCCACACCCCTCACTGTAACACTCTGATATATCCCACACCCTTCACTGTAACACTCTGATATATCCCACACTGCTCACTCTAATACTCTGATATACCTCACACCCTTCACTGAAACAAGCTGATATACCTCACACCCCTCACTGTAACACTCTGATATATCCCACACCCCTCACTGTAACACTCTGATATATCCCACACCCCTCACTGTAACACTCTGATATACCCAACACCCCTCACTGTAACACTCTGATATATCCCACACCCCTCACTGTAACACTCTGATATATCCCACACCCCTCACGGTAACACTCTGATATATCCCACACCCCTCACTGTAACACTGTGATATATCCCACACCCCTCACTGTAACACTCTGATATATCCCACACCCCTCACTGTAACACTCTGATATACACCACACCACTCACTATAACACTCTGATATATCCCACACCCCTCATTGTAACATTCTGATATACCCCACACCCCTCACTGTAACACTCTGATATATCCCACACCCCTCACGGTAACAGTCTGATATATCCCACACCCCTCACTGTAACACTCTGATATATCCCACACCCCTCACTGTAACACTCTGATATATCCCACACACCTCACTGTAACACTCTGATATATCCCACACACCTCACTGTAACACTCTGATATATCCCACACCCTCACTCTAACACTCTGATATATCCCACACCCCTCACTGTAACACTCTGATATACCCCACACCCCACACAGTAACACTCTGATATATCCCACACACCTCACTGCAACACTCTGATATATCCCTCACCCCTCACTGTAACACTCTGATATATCCTACACACCTCACTGTAACACTCTCATATATCCCTCACCCCTCACTGTAACACTCTGATATATCCCACACCCTCACTGTAACACTCTGATATATCCCACACCCCTCACTGCAACACTCTGATATACCCCACACCCCTCACTGTAACACTCTGATATATCCCACACCCCTCACGGTAACACTCTGATATATCCCACACCCCTCACTGAAACATTCTGATATACCCCACACCCCTCACTGTAACACTCTGATGTATCCCACACCCCTCACGGTAACACTCTGATATATCCCACACCCCTCATTGTAACACTCTGATATATCCCACACCCCTCACTGTAACACTCTGATATATCCCACACCCCTCACTGTAACATTCTGATATATCCCACACCCCTCACTGTAAAATTCTGATATATCCCACACCCCTCACTTTAACACTCTGATATATCCCACACCCCTCACTGTAACACTCTGATATATCCCACACCCCTCACTGTAACACTCTGATATATCCAACACCCCTCACTGTAAAACTCTGATATACCGCACACCCCTCACTGTAACACTCTGATATATCCCACACTGCTCACTCTAATACTCTGATATACCTCACACCCTTCACTGAAACAAGCTGATATACCTCACACCCCTCACTGTAACACTCTGATATATCCCACACCCCTCACTGTAACACTCTGATATATCCCACACCCCTCACTGTAACAGTCTGATATATCCCACACCCCTCACTGTAACACTCTGATATACCCAACACCCCTCACTGTAACACTCTGATATATCCCACACCCCTCACTGTAACACTCTGATATATCCCACAACCCTCACGGTAACACTCTGATATATCCCACAACCCTCACTGTAACACTGTGATATATCCCACACCCCTCACTGTAACACTCTGAAATATCCCACACCCCTCACTGTAACACTCTGATATACACCACACCCCTCACTGTAACACTCTGATATACACCACACCCCTCACTGTAACACTCTGATATATCCCACACCCCTCATTGTAACATTCTGATATACCCCACACCCCTCACTGTAACACTCTGATATATCACACACCCCTCACGGTAACAGTCTGATATATCCCACACCCCTCACTGTAACACTCTGATATATCCCACACCCCTCACTGTAACACTCTGATATATCCCACACACCTCACTGTAACACTCTGATATATCCCACACACCTCACTGTAACACTCTGATATATCCCACACCCCTCACTCTAACTCTCTTATATATCCCACACCCCTCACTGTAACACTCTGATATAGCCCACACCCCACACTGTAACACTCTGATATATCCCACACACCTCACTGTAACACTCTGATATATCCCTCACCACTCACTGTAACACTCTGATATATCCTACACACCTCACTGTAACACTCTGATATATCCCTCACCCATCACTGTAACACTCTGATATATCCCACACCCCTCACTGTAACACTCTGATATATCCCACACCCCTCACTGTAACACTGTGATATATCCCACACCCCTCACTGTAACACTCTGATATACACTACACCCCTCACTGTAACACTCTGATATATCCCACACCCCTCACTGAAACATTCTGATATACCCCACACCCCTCACTGTAACACTCTGATATATCCCACACCCCTCACGGTAACACTCTGATATATCCCACACCCCTCACTGTAACACTCTGATATACACCACACCCCTCACTGTAACACTCTGATATACACCACACCCCTCACTGTAACACTCTGATATATCCCACACCCCTCACTGAAACATTCTGATATACCCCACACCCCTCACTGTAACACTCTGATATATCCCACACCCCTCACTGTAACACTCTGATATATCCCACACCCCTCACTGTAACACTCTGATATATCCCACACCCCTCACTGTAACACTCTGATATATCCCACACCCCTCACTGTAACACTCTGATATATCCCACACCCCTCACTGTAACACTCTGATATACCCCACACCCCTCACTGTAACACTCTGATATATCCCACACCCCTCACTGTAACACTCTGATATATCCCACAACCCTCACTGTAACACTCTGATATACCCCACACCCCTCACTGTAACACTCTGATATATCCCACACCCCTCACTGTAACATTCTGATATATCCGACACCCCTCACTGTAAAATTCTGATATATCCCACACCCCTCACTTTAACACTCTGATATATCCCACACCCCTCACTGTAACACTCTGATATATCCCACACCCCTCACTGTAACACTCTGATATATCCAACACCCCTCACTGTAAAACTCTGATATACCCCACACCCCTCACTTTAACACACTGATATACCCCACACCCCTCACTGTAACACTCTGCTATATCCCACACCCCTCATTGTAACACTCTGATATATCCCACACCCCTCACTGTAACACTCTGATATATCCCACACCCCTCACTGTAACACTCTGATATATCCCACACCCCTCACTGTAACACTGTGATATATCCCACACCACTCACTGTAACACTCTGATATACCCCACACCTCTCACTGTAACTCTCTGATTTTTTCCAAACCCCTCACTGTAACACTGTGATATATCCCACACCCCTCACTGTAACACTCTGATATACCCCACACCCCTCACTGTAACACACTGATATACCCCACACCCCTCACTGTAACACTCTGATATACCCCACACCCCTCACTGTAACACTCTGATACATCCCACATCCCTCACTGTAACACTCTGATATACCCCAAACACCTCACTGTAATACTCTGATATACCCCACACCCCTCACTGTAACACTCTGATATATCCCACACCCCTCACTGTAACACTCTGATATACCCCACACCCCTCACTGTAACACTCTGATATACCCCACACCCCTCACTGAAACACTCTGATATATCCCACATCCCTCACTGTAACACTCTGATATACCCCACACCCCTCACTGTAACACTCTGATATATCCCACGCCCTTCACTGTAACACTCTGATATATCCCACACTGCTCACTCTAATACTCTGATATACCTCACACCCTTCACTGAAACAAGCTGATATACCTCACACCCCTCACTGTAACACTCTGATATATCCCACACCCCTCACTGTAACACTCTGATATATCCCACACCCCTCACTGTAACAGTCTGATATATCCCACACCCCTCACTGTAACACTCTGATATACCCAACACCCCTCACTGTAACACTCTGATATATCCCACACCCCTCACTGTAACACTCTGATATATCCCACACCCCTCACGGTAACACTCTGATATATCCCACACCCCTCACTGTAACACTGTGATATATCCCACACCCCTCACTGTAACACTCTGATATATCCCACACCCCTCACTGTAACACTCTGATATACACCACACCCCTCACTATAACACTCTGATATATCCCACACCCCTCATTGTAACATTCTGATATACCCCACACCCCTCACTGTAACACTCTGATATATCCCACACCCCTCACGGTAACAGTCTGATATATCCCACACCCCTCACTGTAACACTCTGATATATCCCACACCCCTCACTGTAACACTCTGATATATCCCACACACCTCACTGTAACACTCTGATATATCCCACACACCTCACTGTAACACCCTGATATATCCCACACCCCTCACTCTAACACTCTTATATATCCCACACCCCTCACTGTAACACTCTGATATACCCCACACCCCACACTGTAACACTCTGATATATCCCACACACCTCACTGTAACACTCTGATATATCCCTCACCCCTCACTGTAACACTCTGATATATCCTACACACCTCACTGTAACACTCTCATATATCCCTCACCCCTCACTGTAACACTCTGATATATCCCACACCCTCACTGTAACACTCTGATATATCCCACACCCCTCACTGCAACACTCTGATATACCCCACACCCCTCACTGTAACACTCTGATATATCCCACACCCCTCACTGTAACACTCTGATATATCCCACACCCCTCACTGAAACATTCTGATATACCCCACACCCCTCACTGTAACACTCTGATATATCCCACACCCCTCACGGTAACACTCTGATATATCCCACACCCCTCACTGTAACACTCTGATATATCCCACACCCCTCACTGTAACACTCTGATATATCCCACACCCCTCACTGTAACATTCTGATATATCCCACACCCCTCACTGTAAAATTCTGATATATCCCACACCCCTCACTTTAACACTCTGATATATCCCACACCCCTCACTGTAACACTCTGATATATCCCACACCCCTCACTGTAACACTCTGATATATCCAACACCCCTCACTGTAAAACTCTGATATACCCCACACCCCTCACTGTAACACTCTGATATATCCCACATCCCTCACTGTAACACTCTGATATACCCCACACCCCTCACTGTAACACTCTGATATACCCCACACCCCTCACTGTAACACTCTGATATATCCCACACCCCTCACTGTAACACTCTGATATACCCCACACCCCTCACTGTAACACTCTGATATACCCCACACCCCTCACTGTAACACTCTGATATATCCCACATCCCTCACTGTAACACTCTGATATGCCCCACACCCCTCACTGTAACACTCTGATATATCCCACACCCTTCACTGTAACACTCGGATATATCCCACACTGCTCACTCTAATACTCTGATATACCTCACACCCTTCACTGAAACAAGCTGATATACCTCACACCCCTCACTGTAACATTCTGATATATCCCACACCCCTCACTGTAACACTCTGATATATCCCACACCCCTCACTGTAACAGTCTGATATATCCCACACCCCTCAATGTAACACTCTGATATACCCAACACCCCTCACTGTAACACTCTGATATATCCCACACCCCTCACTGTAACACTCTGATATATCCCACACCCCTCACGGTAACACTCTGATATATCCCACACCCCTCACTGTAACACTGTGATATATCCCACACCCCTCACTGTAACACTCTGATATATCCCACACCCCTCACTGTAACACTCTGATATACCCCACACCCCTCACTGTAACACTCTGATATACCCCACACCCCTCACTGTAACACTCTGATATATCCCACATCCCTCACTGTAACACTCTGATATACCCCACACCCCTCACTGTAGCACTCTGATATATCCCACACCCTTCACTGTAACACTCTGATATATCCCACACTGCTCACTCTAATACTCTGATATACCTCACACCCTTCACTGAAACAAGCTGATATACCTCACACCCCTCACTGTAACACTCTGATATATCCCACACCCCTCACTGTAACACTCTGATATATCCCACACCCCTCACTGTAACAGTCTGATATATCCCACACCCCTCACTGTAACACTCTGATATACCCAACACCCATCACTGTAACACTCTGATATATCCCACACCCCTCACTGTAACACTCTGATATATCCCACACCCCTCACGGTTACACTCTGATATATCCCACACACCTCACTGTAACACTGTGATATATCCCACACCCCTCACTGTAACACTCTGATATATCCCACACCCCTCACTGTAACACTCTGATATACACCACACCCCTCACTGTAAAACTCTGATATACACCACACCCCTCACTATAACACTCTGATATATCCCACACCCCTCATTGTAACATTCTGATATACCCCACACCCCTCACTGTAACACTCTGATATATCCCACACCCCTCACGGTAACAGTCTGATATATCCCACACCCCTCACTGTAACACTCTGATATATCCCACACCCCTCACTGTAACACTCTGATATATCCCACACACCTCACTGTAACACTCTGATATATCCCACACCCCTCACTCTAACTCTCTTATATATCCCACACCCCTCACTGTAACACTCTGATATAGCCCACACCCCACACTGTAACACTCTGATATATCCCACACACCTCACTGTAACACTCTGATATATCCCTCACCCCTCACTGTAACACTCTGATATATCCTACACACCTCACTGTAACACTCTGATATATCCCTCACCCCTCTCTGTAACACTCTGATATATCCCACACCCCTCACTGTAACACTCTGATATATCCCACACCCCTCACTGTAACACTGTGATATATCCCACACCCCTCACTGTAACACTCTGATATACACTACACCCCTCACTGTAACACTCTGATATATCCCACACCCCTCACTGAAACATTCTGATATACCCCACACCCCTCACTGTAACACTCTGATATATCCCACACCCCTCACGGTAACACTCTGATATATCCCACACCCCTCACTGTAACACTCTGATATACACCACACCCCTCACTGTAACACTCTGATATACACCACACCCCTCACTGTAACACTCTGATATATCCCACACCCCTCACTGAAACATTCTGATATACCCCACACCCCTCACTGTAACACTCTGATATATCCCACACCCCTCACGGTAACACTCTGATATATCCCACAACCCTCACTGTAACACTCTGATATATCCCACACCCCTCACTGTAACACTCTGATATATCCCACACCCCTCACTGTAACATTCTGATATATCCCACACCCCTCACTGTAAAATTCTGATATATCCCACACCCCTCACTTTAACACTCTGATATATCCCACACCCCTCACTGTAACACTCTGATATATCCCACACCCCTCACTGTAACACTCTGATATATCCAACACCCCTCACTGTAAAACTCTGATATACCCCACACCCCTCACTGTAACACACTGATATACACCACACCCCTCACTGTAACACTCTGATATATCCCACACCCCTCATTGTAACACTCTGATATATCCCACACCCCTCACTGTAACACTCTGATATATCCCACACCCCTCACTGTAACACTCTGATATATCACACACCCCTCACTGTAACACACTGATATATCCCACACCCCTCACTGTAACACTCTGATATATCCCACACCCCTCACTGTCACACTCTGATATATCCCACACCCCTCACTTTAACTCAGAAAGATCCCACACCTCTCACTTTTACAATCTGATATATCCCACACCCCGCACTTTAACTCTGATATATCCCATACCTCTTGCTGTAACAATCTGATATTTCCCACTCCCCTCATTTTAACTCTGATATATCCCACAAACCTCACGGTAACAGTCTGATATATTCCACACCCCTCACTGTTACCCTCTGATATATCCCACATCCATCACTGTAACACTCTGATATATCCCACACCCCTCACTGTCACACTCTGATATATCCCGCACCCCTCACTGTCACACTCTGATATATTCCACACCCCTCACTGTTACCCTCTGATATATCCCACATCCATCACTGTAACACTCTGATATATCCCACACCCCTCACTGTAACACTCTGATATATCCCTCACCCCTCACTGTAACACTCTGATATATCCCACACCCCTCACTGTAACACTCTGATATATCCCACACCCCTCACTGTAACACTCTGATATATCCCACACCCCTCACTGTAACACTCTGATATATTCCACACCCCTCACTGTAACACTCTGATATATCCCACACCCCTCACTGTAACACTCTGATATATCCCACACACCTCACTGTAACACTCTGATATATCCCACACCCCTCACTTTAAGTCTGATATATCCCTTAGCCCTCACTGTAACGCTCTGAAAAATCCCACACCCCTCACTGTAAAACTCTGATATATCCCACACCCCTCACTTTAACACTCTGATATATCCCACACCCCTCACTGTAACACTCTGATATATCCCACATCCCTCACCGTAACACTCTGATATATCCCACACCCCTCACTTTAACTCTGATATATCCCACACCCCTCACTGTAACACTCTGATATATCCCACACCCCTCACTTTAACTCTGATATATCCCATTGCCCTCACTGTAACACTCTGATATATCCCACACCCCTCACTGTAACACTCTGATATATCCCACACCCCTCACTGTAACACTCTGATATATCCCACATCCCTCACTGTAAAACTCTGATATATCCCACACCCCTCACTGTAACACTCTGATATATCCCACACACCTCACTTTCACACTCCGATATATCCCACATCCCTCACTGTAAAACTCTGATATATCCCACACCCCTCACTGTAAAACTCTGATATATCCCACACCCCTCACTTTAACACTCTGATATATCCCACACCCCTCACTGTAACACTGTGATATATCCCACACCCCTCACTGTAACACTCCGATATATCGCACATCCCTCACTGTAACACTCTGATATATCCCCCCCCTCACTTTAACTCTGATATATCCCACACCCCTCGCTGTAACACTCTGATATATCCCACACCCCTCACTGTAAAACTCTAATATATCCCACACCCCTCACTGTAACACTCTGATATATCCCACACCCCTCACTGTAACACTCTGATATATCCCACACCCCTCACTGTAACACTCTGATATATCCCACACCCCTCACTGTAACACTCTGATATATCCCACACCCCTCACTATAACATACTGATATATCCCACACCCCTCACTATAACATACTGATATATCCCACACCCCTCACCATAACACACTGATATAACCCACACCCCTCACTGTAACACTCTGATATATCCCACACCCCTCACTGTAACACTCTGATATATCCCACACCCCTCACTGTAACACTGTGATATATCCCACACCACTCACTGTAACACTCTGATATACCCCACACCTCTCACTGTAACTCTCTGATTTTTTCCAAACCCCTCACTGTAACACTGTGATATATCCCACACCCCTCACTGTAACACTCTGATATACCCCACACCCCTCACTGTAACACACTGATATACCCCACACCCCTCACTGTAACACTCTGATATACCCCACACCCCTCACTGTAACACTCTGATACATCCCACATCCCTCACTGTAACACTCTGATATACCCCAAACACCTCACTGTAATACTCTGATATACCCCACACCCCTCACTGTAACACTCTGATATATCCCACACCCCTCACTGTAACACTCTGATATACCCCACACCCCTCACTGTAACACTCTGATATACCCCACACCCCTCACTGAAACACTCTGATATATCCCACATCCCTCACTGTAACACTCTGATATACCCCACACCCCTCACTGTAACACTCTGATATATCCCACGCCCTTCACTGTAACACTCTGATATATCCCACACTGCTCACTCTAATACTCTGATATACCTCACACCCTTCACTGAAACAAGCTGATATACCTCACACCCCTCACTGTAACACTCTGATATATCCCACACCCCTCACTGTAACACTCTGATATATCCCACACCCCTCACTGTAACAGTCTGATATATCCCACACCCCTCACTGTAACACTCTGATATACCCAACACCCCTCACTGTAACACTCTGATATATCCCACACCCCTCACTGTAACACTCTGATATATCCCACACCCCTCACTTTAACTCTGATATATCCCATTGCCCTCACTGTAACACTCTGATATATCCCACACCCCTCACTGTAACACTCTGATATATCCCACACCCCTCACTGTAACACTCTGATATATCCCACATCCCTCACTGTAAAACTCTGATATATCCCACACCCCTCACTGTAACACTCTGATATATCCCACACACCTCACTTTCACACTCCGATATATCCCACATCCCTCACTGTAAAACTCTGATATATCCCACACCCCTCACTGTAAAACTCTGATATATCCCACACCCCTCACTTTAACACTCTGATATATCCCACACCCCTCACTGTAACACTGTGATATATCCCACACCCCTCACTGTAACACTCCGATATATCGCACATCCCTCACTGTAACACTCTGATATATCCCCCCCCTCACTTTAACTCTGATATATCCCACACCCCTCGCTGTAACACTCTGATATATCCCACACCCCTCACTGTAAAACTCTAATATATCCCACACCCCTCACTGTAACACTCTGATATATCCCACACCCCTCACTGTAACACTCTGATATATCCCACACCCCTCACTGTAACACTCTGATATATCCCACACCCCTCACTGTAACACTCTGATATATCCCACACCCCTCACTATAACATACTGATATATCCCACACCCCTCACTATAACATACTGATATATCCCACACCCCTCACCATAACACACTGATATAACCCACACCCCTCACTGTAACACTCTGATATATCCCACACCCCTCACTGTAACACTCTGATATATCCCACACCCCTCACTGTAACACTGTGATATATCCCACACCACTCACTGTAACACTCTGATATACCCCACACCTCTCACTGTAACTCTCTGATTTTTTCCAAACCCCTCACTGTAACACTGTGATATATCCCACACCCCTCACTGTAACACTCTGATATACCCCACACCCCTCACTGTAACACACTGATATACCCCACACCCCTCACTGTAACACTCTGATATACCCCACACCCCTCACTGTAACACTCTGATACATCCCACATCCCTCACTGTAACACTCTGATATACCCCAAACACCTCACTGTAATACTCTGATATACCCCACACCCCTCACTGTAACACTCTGATATATCCCACACCCCTCACTGTAACACTCTGATATACCCCACACCCCTCACTGTAACACTCTGATATACCCCACACCCCTCACTGAAACACTCTGATATATCCCACATCCCTCACTGTAACACTCTGATATACCCCACACCCCTCACTGTAACACTCTGATATATCCCACGCCCTTCACTGTAACACTCTGATATATCCCACACTGCTCACTCTAATACTCTGATATACCTCACACCCTTCACTGAAACAAGCTGATATACCTCACACCCCTCACTGTAACACTCTGATATATCCCACACCCCTCACTGTAACACTCTGATATATCCCACACCCCTCACTGTAACAGTCTGATATATCCCACACCCCTCACTGTAACACTCTGATATACCCAACACCCCTCACTGTAACACTCTGATATATCCCACACCCCTCACTGTAACACTCTGATATATCCCACACCCCTCACGGTAACACTCTGATATATCCCACACCCCTCACTGTAACACTGTGATATATCCCACACCCCTCACTGTAACACTCTGATATATCCCACACCCCTCACTGTAACACTCTGATATACACCACACCCCTCACTATAACACTCTGATATATCCCACACCCCTCATTGTAACATTCTGATATACCCCACACCCCTCACTGTAACACTCTGATATATCCCACACCCCTCACGGTAACAGTCTGATATATCCCACACCCCTCACTGTAACACTCTGATATATCCCACACCCCTCACTGTAACACTCTGATATATCCCACACACCTCACTGTAACACTCTGATATATCCCACACACCTCACTGTAACACCCTGATATATCCCACACCCCTCACTCTAACACTCTTATATATCCCACACCCCTCACTGTAACACTCTGATATACCCCACACCCCACACTGTAACACTCTGATATATCCCACACACCTCACTGTAACACTCTGATATATCCCTCACCCCTCACTGTAACACTCTGATATATCCTACACACCTCACTGTAACACTCTCATATATCCCTCACCCCTCACTGTAACACTCTGATATATCCCACACCCTCACTGTAACACTCTGATATATCCCACACCCCTCACTGCAACACTCTGATATACCCCACACCCCTCACTGTAACACTCTGATATATCCCACACCCCTCACTGTAACACTCTGATATATCCCACACCCCTCACTGAAACATTCTGATATACCCCACACCCCTCACTGTAACACTCTGATATATCCCACACCCCTCACGGTAACACTCTGATATATCCCACACCCCTCACTGTAACACTCTGATATATCCCACACCCCTCACTGTAACACTCTGATATATCCCACACCCCTCACTGTAACATTCTGATATATCCCACACCCCTCACTGTAAAATTCTGATATATCCCACACCCCTCACTTTAACACTCTGATATATCCCACACCCCTCACTGTAACACTCTGATATATCCCACACCCCTCACTGTAACACTCTGATATATCCAACACCCCTCACTGTAAAACTCTGATATACCCCACACCCCTCACTGTAACACTCTGATATATCCCACATCCCTCACTGTAACACTCTGATATACCCCACACCCCTCACTGTAACACTCTGATATACCCCACACCCCTCACTGTAACACTCTGATATATCCCACACCCCTCACTGTAACACTCTGATATACCCCACACCCCTCACTGTAACACTCTGATATACCCCACACCCCTCACTGTAACACTCTGATATATCCCACATCCCTCACTGTAACACTCTGATATGCCCCACACCCCTCACTGTAACACTCTGATATATCCCACACCCTTCACTGTAACACTCGGATATATCCCACACTGCTCACTCTAATACTCTGATATACCTCACACCCTTCACTGAAACAAGCTGATATACCTCACACCCCTCACTGTAACATTCTGATATATCCCACACCCCTCACTGTAACACTCTGATATATCCCACACCCCTCACTGTAACAGTCTGATATATCCCACACCCCTCAATGTAACACTCTGATATACCCAACACCCCTCACTGTAACACTCTGATATATCCCACACCCCTCACTGTAACACTCTGATATATCCCACACCCCTCACGGTAACACTCTGATATATCCCACACCCCTCACTGTAACACTGTGATATATCCCACACCCCTCACTGTAACACTCTGATATATCCCACACCCCTCACTGTAACACTCTGATATACCCCACACCCCTCACTGTAACACTCTGATATACCCCACACCCCTCACTGTAACACTCTGATATATCCCACATCCCTCACTGTAACACTCTGATATACCCCACACCCCTCACTGTAGCACTCTGATATATCCCACACCCTTCACTGTAACACTCTGATATATCCCACACTGCTCACTCTAATACTCTGATATACCTCACACCCTTCACTGAAACAAGCTGATATACCTCACACCCCTCACTGTAACACTCTGATATATCCCACACCCCTCACTGTAACACTCTGATATATCCCACACCCCTCACTGTAACAGTCTGATATATCCCACACCCCTCACTGTAACACTCTGATATACCCAACACCCCTCACTGTAACACTCTGATATATCCCACACCCCTCACTGTAACACTCTGATATATCCCACACCCCTCACGGTTACACTCTGATATATCCCACACACCTCACTGTAACACTGTGATATATCCCACACCCCTCACTGTAACACTCTGATATATCCCACACCCCTCACTGTAACACTCTGATATACACCACACCCCTCACTGTAAAACTCTGATATACACCACACCCCTCACTATAACACTCTGATATATCCCACACCCCTCATTGTAACATTCTGATATACCCCACACCCCTCACTGTAACACTCTGATATATCCCACACCCCTCACGGTAACAGTCTGATATATCCCACACCCCTCACTGTAACACTCTGATATATCCCACACCCCTCACTGTAACACTCTGATATATCCCACACACCTCACTGTAACACTCTGATATATCCCACACCCCTCACTCTAACTCTCTTATATATCCCACACCCCTCACTGTAACACTCTGATATAGCCCACACCCCACACTGTAACACTCTGATATATCCCACACACCTCACTGTAACACTCTGATATATCCCTCACCCCTCACTGTAACACTCTGATATATCCTACACACCTCACTGTAACACTCTGATATATCCCTCACCCCTCTCTGTAACACTCTGATATATCCCACACCCCTCACTGTAACACTCTGATATATCCCACACCCCTCACTGTAACACTGTGATATATCCCACACCCCTCACTGTAACACTCTGATATACACTACACCCCTCACTGTAACACTCTGATATATCCCACACCCCTCACTGAAACATTCTGATATACCCCACACCCCTCACTGTAACACTCTGATATATCCCACACCCCTCACGGTAACACTCTGATATATCCCACACCCCTCACTGTAACACTCTGATATACACCACACCCCTCACTGTAACACTCTGATATACACCACACCCCTCACTGTAACACTCTGATATATCCCACACCCCTCACTGAAACATTCTGATATACCCCACACCCCTCACTGTAACACTCTGATATATCCCACACCCCTCACGGTAACACTCTGATATATCCCACAACCCTCACTGTAACACTCTGATATATCCCACACCCCTCACTGTAACACTCTGATATATCCCACACCCCTCACTGTAACATTCTGATATATCCCACACCCCTCACTGTAAAATTCTGATATATCCCACACCCCTCACTTTAACACTCTGATATATCCCACACCCCTCACTGTAACACTCTGATATATCCCACACCCCTCACTGTAACACTCTGATATATCCAACACCCCTCACTGTAAAACTCTGATATACCCCACACCCCTCACTGTAACACACTGATATACACCACACCCCTCACTGTAACACTCTGATATATCCCACACCCCTCATTGTAACACTCTGATATATCCCACACCCCTCACTGTAACACTCTGATATATCCCACACCCCTCACTGTAACACTCTGATATATCACACACCCCTCACTGTAACACACTGATATATCCCACACCCCTCACTGTAACACTCTGATATATCCCACACCCCTCACTGTCACACTCTGATATATCCCACACCCCTCACTTTAACTCAGAAAGATCCCACACCTCTCACTTTTACAATCTGATATATCCCACACCCCGCACTTTAACTCTGATATATCCCATACCTCTTGCTGTAACAATCTGATATTTCCCACTCCCCTCATTTTAACTCTGATATATCCCACAAACCTCACGGTAACAGTCTGATATATTCCACACCCCTCACTGTTACCCTCTGATATATCCCACATCCATCACTGTAACACTCTGATATATCCCACACCCCTCACTGTCACACTCTGATATATCCCGCACCCCTCACTGTCACACTCTGATATATTCCACACCCCTCACTGTTACCCTCTGATATATCCCACATCCATCACTGTAACACTCTGATATATCCCACACCCCTCACTGTAACACTCTGATATATCCCTCACCCCTCACTGTAACACTCTGATATATCCCACACCCCTCACTGTAACACTCTGATATATCCCACACCCCTCACTGTAACACTCTGATATATCCCACACCCCTCACTGTAACACTCTGATATATTCCACACCCCTCACTGTAACACTCTGATATATCCCACACCCCTCACTGTAACACTCTGATATATCCCACACACCTCACTGTAACACTCTGATATATCCCACACCCCTCACTTTAAGTCTGATATATCCCTTAGCCCTCACTGTAACGCTCTGAAAAATCCCACACCCCTCACTGTAAAACTCTGATATATCCCACACCCCTCACTTTAACACTCTGATATATCCCACACCCCTCACTGTAACACTCTGATATATCCCACATCCCTCACCGTAACACTCTGATATATCCCACACCCCTCACTTTAACTCTGATATATCCCACACCCCTCACTGTAACACTCTGATATATCCCACACCCCTCACTTTAACTCTGATATATCCCATTGCCCTCACTGTAACACTCTGATATATCCCACACCCCTCACTGTAACACTCTGATATATCCCACACCCCTCACTGTAACACTCTGATATATCCCACATCCCTCACTGTAAAACTCTGATATATCCCACACCCCTCACTGTAACACTCTGATATATCCCACACACCTCACTTTCACACTCCGATATATCCCACATCCCTCACTGTAAAACTCTGATATATCCCACACCCCTCACTGTAAAACTCTGATATATCCCACACCCCTCACTTTAACACTCTGATATATCCCACACCCCTCACTGTAACACTGTGATATATCCCACACCCCTCACTGTAACACTCCGATATATCGCACATCCCTCACTGTAACACTCTGATATATCCCCCCCCTCACTTTAACTCTGATATATCCCACACCCCTCGCTGTAACACTCTGATATATCCCACACCCCTCACTGTAAAACTCTAATATATCCCACACCCCTCACTGTAACACTCTGATATATCCCACACCCCTCACTGTAACACTCTGATATATCCCACACCCCTCACTGTAACACTCTGATATATCCCACACCCCTCACTGTAACACTCTGATATATCCCA
>JANJGN010004069.1:30000-37016 GCA_026770705.1 Isurus oxyrinchus
GCGGCTCTCCCTCAGCACTGACCCTACGATAGTGCGGCTCTCCCTCAGTACTGACCCTCCGACACTGCGGCACTCCCTCAGTACTGACCCTCCGACAGTGCGTCTCTCCCTCAGTACTGACCCTCCGACAGTGCTTCTCTCCCTCAGTACTGACCCTCCGACAGTGCGGCTCTCCCTCAGCACTGACCCTCCGACAGTGCGGCTCTCCCTCAGCACTGACCCTCCCACAGTGCAGCTCTCCCTCAGCACTGACCCTCCGACAGTGCAGCTCTCCCTCAGCACTGACCCTCCAACAGTGCGGATTTCCCTCAGCACTGACCCTCCGACAGTGCGGCTCTCCCTCAGCACTGACCCTCCCGACAGTGCGGCTCTCCCTCAGCACTGACCCTCCGACAGTGAGGCTTTCCCTCAGCACTGACCCTCCAACAGTGCGGATTTCCCTCAGCACTGACCCTCCGACAGTGTGGCTCTCCCTCAGCGCTGACCCTCCCGACAGTGCGGCTCTCCCTCAGCACTGACCCTCCGACAGTGCGGCTCTCCCTCAGCACTGACCCTCCGACACTGAGGCTTTCCCTCAGCACTGACCCTCCAACAGTGCGGATTTCCCTCAGCACTGACCCTCCGACAGTGCGGCTCTCCCTCAGCGCTGACCCTCCCGACAGTGCGGCTCTCCCTCAGCACTGACCCTCCGAAAGTGCGGCTCTCCCTCAGCACTGACCCTCCGACACTGCGGCTCTCCCTCAGCACTGACCCTCCGACTGCGGCCCTCCCTCAGCACTGACCCTCCGACAGTGCGGCTCTCCCTCAGCACTGACCCACCGACAGTGCGGCTCTCCCTCAGCTCTGACCCTCCGACAGTGCGGCTCTCCCTCAGCGCTGACCCTCCCGACAGTGCGGCTCTCCCTCAGTACTGACCCTCCCGACAGTGCGGCTCTCCCTCAGCACTGACCCTCCCACAGTGAGGCGCTCCCTCAGTACTGTCCCTCCGACAGTGCGGCACTCCCTCAGCACTGACCCTCCGACAGTGCGGCTCTCCCTCAGCACTGACCCTCCGACAGTGCGGCTCTCCCTCAGTACTGACCC
The DNA here is from genome assembly GCA_026770705.1 of Isurus oxyrinchus. Taxonomy (NCBI): domain Eukaryota; kingdom Metazoa; phylum Chordata; class Chondrichthyes; order Lamniformes; family Lamnidae; genus Isurus; species Isurus oxyrinchus. Next base: position 31,084 of record JANJGN010004069.1, read on the forward strand.
TCCGACAGTGCGGCTCTCCCTCAGTACTAACCCTCTGACAATGCGGCGCTCCCTCAGTACTGACCCTCCGACAGTGCGGCTCTTACTCAGCACTGACCCTCCGACAGTGCGGCTCTCCCTCAGCACTGACCCTACGATAGTGCGGCTCTCCCTCAGTACTGACCCTCCGACACTGCGGCACTCCCTCAGTACTGACCCTCCGACAGTGCGTCTCTCCCTCAGTACTGACCCTCCGACAGTGCTTCTCTCCCTCAGTACTGACCCTCCGACAGTGCGGCTCTCCCTCAGCACTGACCCTCCGACAGTGCGGCGCTCCCTCAGTACTGAACCTCCGACAGTGCGACTCTCACTCAGTACTGACCCTCCGACAGAGCGGCTCTCCCTCAGTACTGACCCTCCGACAGTGCGGCGTTCCCTCAGCACCGACCCTCTGACAGTGCGGCTCACCCTCAGCACTGACCCACCGACAGTGCGGCGCTCCCTCAGTCCAGACCCTCCTCAGTACTGCCCCTCCGACAGGGCGGCACTCCCTCAGCACTGACCCTCCGACAGTGCGGCTCTCCCTCAATACTGACCCTCCGACAGTGCAGCTCTCCCTCAACACTGACCCTCCGACAGTGCGGCTCTCCCTCATCACTGACCCTCCGACAGTGCGGCTCCTCCCTCAGGACAGCCCCTACGACAGTGCGGCTCTCCCTCAGCACTGACCCTCCGACAGTGCGGCTCTCCCTCAGCACTGACCCTCCGACAGTGCGGCTCTCCCTCAGTACTGACCTCCGACAGTGCAGCTCTCCCTCAGTACTGACCCTCTGACAGTGTGGCACTCCCTCAGTACTGACCCTCCGACAGTGCGGCTCTCCCACAGTACTAACCCTCCGACGATGCGGCGCTCCCTCAGCACTGACCCTCCGACAGTGCTGCACACCCTCAGCACTGACCCTCCGACAGTGCGCTCTCCCACATCACTGACCCTCCGACAGTGCGGCACTCCCTCAGTACTGACCCTCCGACAGTGCGGCTCTTACTCAGCACTGACCCTCCGAAAGTGCGGCTCTCCCTCAGCACTGACCCTACGATAGTGCGGCTCTCCCTCAGTACTGACCCTCCCGACACTGCGGCACTCCCTCAGTACTGACCCTCCGACAGTGCGTCTCTCCCTCAGTACTGACCCTCCGACAGTGCGGCGCTCCCTCAGTACTGACCCTCCGACAGTGCGGCGCTCCCTCAGTACTGACCCTCCGACAGTGCGGCTCTCCCTCAGCACTGACCCTCCGGACAGTGCGGACTCTCACTCAGTACTGACCCTCCGACAGAGCGGCTCTCCCTCAGTACTGACCCTCCGACAGTGCGGCGCTCCCTCAGCACCGACCCTCTGACAGTGCGGCTCTCCCTCAACACTGACCCTCCGACAGTGCGGGCGCTCCCTCAGTCCAGACCCTCCTCAGTACTGCCCCTCCGACAGTGCGGCACTCCCTCAGCACTGACCCTCCGACAGTGCGGCTCTCCCTCAGTACTGACCCTCCGACAGTGCAGCACTCCCTCAGTACTGACCCCTCCGACAGTGCGGGTCCTCCTCAGTACTGACCCTCCGACAGTGCGGCTCTCGCTCAGCACTGACCCTCCGACAGTGCGGCGCTCCCTCAGTACTGACCCTCCGACAGTGCGGCTCTCCCTCAGTACTGAAACCTCCGACATTGCAGCACTCCCTCAGCACTGACCCTCCGACAGTGCGGCTCTCCTCAGCACCGACCCTCCGACAGTGCGGCGCTCCTCAGTACTGACCCTCCGACAGTGCGGCTCTCCCTCAGCACCGACCCTCCGACAGTGCGGCTCTCCCTCAGTACTGACCCTCCCGACAGTGCGGCTCTCCCTCAGCACTGACCCCCCGACAGTGCGGCTCTCCTCAGCACTGACCCTCCGACAGTGCGGCTCTCTCTCAGTACTGACCTTTCGGGAGTGCGGCTCTCCCTCAGCACTGGCCCTCCGACCGTGCGGCTCTTCCTCAGCCCTGAACCTCCGCATTGAGGCACTGCCTCAGCACAGTCCCTCCAACAGTGCGGCACTCCCTCACTACTGGACTCTCTGACAGTGCGGCTCTCCCTCAGCACTGACCCTTCGACAGTGCGGCTATCCCTCAGTACTGACCCTCCGACAGTGCGGATCTCCCTCAGCACTGACCCTCCGACAGTGGGGCGCTCCCTCAGCACTGACCCTCCGACAGTGTGGCTCTCCCTCAGTACTGACCCTTCAACAGTGAGGCTCTCCCTCAGGACTGACCCTCCGACAGTGCGGCTCTCCCTCAGTACTGACCCTCCGACAATACAGCTCTCCCTCAGTACTGAACATCCGACAGTGTGGCTCTCCCTCAGCACTGACCATCCGACAGTGCGGCTCTCCCTCAGTAGTGACCCTCCGACAGTGCGGCACTCCCTCAGCACTGTCCCTCCGACAGTGCGGCTCTCCCTCAGCCCTGACCCTCCGACAGTGCGGCTCTCCCTCAGTACAGCCCCTACGACAGTGCGGCTCTCCCTCAGTACTGACCCTCCGACAGTGCGGCTCTCCCTCAGCACTGACCCTCCGACAGTGCGGCTCTCCCTCAGTACTGACCCTCCGACAGTGCGGCACTCCCTCAGTACTGACCCTCTGACAGTGCGGCTCTCCCTCAGCACTGACCCTCCGACAGTGCGGCGCTCCCTCAGCACCGACCCTCCGACAGTGCGGCACTCCCTCAGTACTGATCCTCCGACAGTGTGGCTCTCCCTCAGCACTGACCCTCCGACAGTAACAGCTCTCCCTCAGTACTGAACCTCTGACAGTGCGTCTCTCCCTCAGCACTGACCTTCCGAAAGTGCGGCTTTCCCTCAGCACTGACCCACCGACAGTGCGGCTTTCCCTGAGCACTGACCCTCAGACAGTGCGGCTCTCCCTCAGCACTGACCCCTCCGACAGTGCGGCTCTCCCTCAGCACTGACCCTACGATATTGCGGCTCTCCCTCAGTGCTGATCCTCCGACAGCGCGGCACTCCCTCAGTACTGACTCTGCAACAATGCGGCTCTCCCCCAGTACTGACCCTCCGACAGTGCGGCTCTCCCTCAGCACTGACCCTCCGACAGTGCGGCTCTCCCTCAGTACAGCCCCTACGACAGTGCGGCTCTCCCTCAGCACTGACCCTCCGACAGTGCGGCTCTCCCTCAGCACTGACCCTCCGATAGTGCGGCTGTCCCTCAGCACATCCCCTACGACAGTGCGGCTCTCCCTCAGCACTGACCCTCCGACAGTGCGGCTCTCCCTCAGCACTGACCCTCCGACAGTGCGGCTCTCCCTCAGTACTGACCCTCCGACAGTGCAGCTCTCCCTCAGTACTGACCCTCCGACAGTTCGGCTCCCCCTCAGTACTGACCCTCTGACAGTGCGGCTCTCCCTCAGTACTGTCCCTCCGACAGTGCGGCTTTCCCTCAGTACAGACCCTCCGACAGTGCGGCACTCCCTCAGTACTGACCCTCCGACAGTGCGGCTCTCCCTCAGTACTGACCCTCCGACGATGCGGCGCTCCCTCAGCACTGACCCTCCGACAGTGCTGCTCTACCTCAGCACTGACCCTCCGACAGTGTGGCACTCCCTCAGTACTCACCATCCGACAGTGCGGCTCTCCCTCAGTACTGACCCTCCGACAGTGCGGCTCTCACTCAGCACTGACCCTCCGACATTGCAGCTCTCCCTCAGCACTGACCCTACGATAGTGCGGCTCTCCCTCAGTACTGACCCTCCGACAGTGCGGCACTCCCCTCAGTACTTACCCTCCGACAGTGCGTCTCTCCCTCAGTACTGACCCTCCGACAGTGCGGCTCTCCCTCAGCACTGACCCTCCGACAGGGCGGCTCTCCCTCAGCACTGACCCTCCGACAGTGCTGCGTTCCCTCAACACTGACCCTCCGACAATGCCTCGTTCCCTCTGCACTGACCCTCCGACCGTTCGGCTCTCCCTCAGTTCTGACCCTCCGACAGTGCGGCTCTCCCTCAGCACTGACCATCCGACAGTGCGGCTCTCCCTCAGTACTGACCCTCCGACAGTGCAGCTCTCCCTCAGTACTGCCCCTCCGACAGTGCGGCGCTCCCTCAGCACTGACCCTCCGACAGTGCGGCTCGCCCTCAGCACTGACCCTCCGACAGTGCGGCTCTCCCTCAGTACTGACCTTCTGACAGTGCGGCTCTCCCTCAGCACTAACCCTCCGACAGTGCGGCTCTCCCTCAGCACTGACCCTCCGACAGTGCGGATCTCCCTCAGCACTGACTCTCCGACAGTGTGTCGCTCCCTCAGTACTCACCCTCCGACAGTGCGGCTCTCCCTCAGTACTGACCCTCTGACAGTACGGCTCTCCCTCAGTACTGACCCTCTGACAGTGCAGCTCTCCATCAGTACTGTCCCTCCGACAGTGCGGCTCTCCCTCTGTACTGACCCTCCGACAGTGCGGCACTCCCTCAGTACTGACACTTCGATAGTACGGCTCTCCCTCTGCACTGACCCTCCGACAGTGCGGCTCTCCCTCAGAACTGCCCCTCCGACAGTCCGGCTCTCCCTCAGCACTGACCCTACGATAGTGCGGCTCTCCCTCAGTACTGACCCTCTGACAGTGCAGCTCTCCCTCAGTACTGACATTCCGACAGAGCGTCTCTCCCTCAGCACTGACCCTCCGGCAGTGCCGCTCTCCCTCAGCACTGACCCTCCGACAGTGCGGCGCTCCCTCAGTACTGACCCTTCGACAGTGCGGCTCTCCCTCAGCACTGACCCTCCGACAGTGCGGCTCTCCTTCTGTACTGACCCTCCGACAGTGCGGCCCTCCCTCAGCACTGACCCTCCAACCGTGCGTCTCTCCCTCAGTATTGACGCTCGACAGTGCGACGCTCCCTCAGTACTGACCCTCCGACAGTGCGGCTCTCCCTCAGCACTGACCCTCCGACAGTGCGGCGCTCCCTCAGTACTGACCCTCCGACAGTGCAGCACTCCCTCAGTATTGACCTTCCGACAGTGCGGCTCTCCCTCATCACTCTCCCTCCGACAGTGCGGCTCTCCCTCAGCACTGACCCTCCGACAGTGCTGCGTTCCTTCAGCACTGACCCTCCGACAGTTCGGCTCTCCCTCATTACTGACCCTCCGACAGTGCGGCTCTCCCTCAGCACTGACCCTCCGACAGTGCGGCTCTCCCTCAGCACTGACCATCCGACAGTGCGGCCCTCCCTCAGTACTGCCCCTCCGACAGTGCGGCGCTCCCTCAGTACTGACCCTCCAACAGTGCGGCTCTCCCTCAGCACTAACCTTCCGACCGTGCGGCTCTCCCTCAGCACTGACCCGCCGACAGTGCGGCTCTCTCCCTCAGCACTGACTCTCCGACAGTGTGTCGCTCCCTCAGTACTGACCCTCCGACAGTGCGGCTCTCCCTCAGAACTGACCTTCTGACAGTGCGGCTCTCCCTCAGTACTGACCCTCCCACAGTGCGGCTCTCCCTCAGTACTGACTCTCCGACAGTGCGGCACTCCATCAGTACTGTCCCTCCGACAGTGCGTCTCTCCCTCTGTACTGACCCTCCGACAGTGCAGCTGTCCCTCAGTACTGACACTCCGATAGTGCGGCTCTCCCTCTGCACTGACCCTCCGACAGTGCGGCTCTCCCTCAGCACTGACCCTCCGACAGTGCGGCTCTCCCTGAGCACTGACCCTCCGACAGTGTGGCTCTCCCTCAGTACTGACCCGCCGACAGTGCGGCTCTCCCTCAGTACTGACCCTCCGACAGTGCGGCTCTCCCTCAGTACTGACCCTCCGACAGTGCGGCTCTCCCTCAGTACTGACCCTCTGACAGTGCGGCTCCCCCTCATTACTGACCCTCCGACAGTGCGGCGCTCACACAGTACTGACCCTCTGACAGTGCGTCTCTCCC
>JANJGN010004071.1:0-37011 GCA_026770705.1 Isurus oxyrinchus
TCACACTGTTTTTAGTCTGTTTAATTCTGTTTAAGTCTGTTTGCCTCTGTTTGCCTCTGTTTGCCTCTGTTTGCCTCTGCTTGCCTCTGTTTGCCTCTGCTTGCCTCTGTTTGCCTCTGTATGCCTCTGTTTGCCTCTGTTTGCCTCTGTTTGCCTCTGTTTGCCTCTGCTTGCCTCTGTTTGCCTCTGCTTGCCTCTGTTTGCCTCTGTATGCCTCTGTTTGCCTCTGTATGCCTCTGTTTGCCTCTGTTTGCCTCTGTTTAACACTTTTTAACCCTGTTTGCCTCTGTTTAACCCTGTTTGACTCTGTTTAACACTGTCTGCCTCTGTTTAACACAGCTTAAAATCTGTTTAACTCTGTTTGCCTGTTTCCGCCTGTTTCCCTCTGTTTCAGTCTGTTTGCCTCTGTTTCACTCTGTTTGCCTCTGTTTCACCCTGTTTGCCTCTGTTTCACTCTGTTTGCCTCTGTTTCACTCTGTTTGCCTCTGTTGCACTCAGTTTGCTTCTGTTTCACTCTGTTTGCCTCTGTTTAACTCTGTTTAAATCTGTTTAACTCTGTTTAACTCTGTTTAAGTCTACTTGCCTCTGTTGAACTCTGTTTAACTCTGTTTGCCTCTGTTTAAGTCTGTTTAACACTGTTTGCCTCTGTTTAAGTCTGTTTAACTCTGTTTGCCTCTGTTTAAGTCTGTTTGCATCTGTTTAAGTCTGTTTGCCTCTGTTTCACTCTGTTTGCATCTGTTTCACTCTGTTTAACTCTGTTTCACTCTGCTTCACTCTTTTTGCCTCTGTTTAACTCTGTTTCACTTTGTTTGCCTCTGTTTAAGTCTGTTTAACTCTGTTTAAGTGTGTTTCCCTCTGTTTGCCTCTGTTTGCCTCTGCTTGCCTCTGTTTGCCTCTGCTTGCCTCTGTTTGCCTCTGTTTGCCTCTGTTTGCCTCTGTTTAACACTGTTTAACCCTGTTTGCCTCTGTTTAACCCTGTTTGCCTCTGTTTAACACTCTTTGCCTCAGTTTAACACTGCTTAAAATCTGTTTAACTCTGTTTGCCTCTGTTTACCAACGTTAAACCCTGTTTTCCTCTGTTTAACTCTGTTTGCATCTGTTTAAATCTGTTTGCCTCTGTTTCACTCTGTTTAACTCTGCTTGCCTCTGTTTAAATCTGTTTGCCTCTGTTTCACTCTGTTTGCCTCTGTTAACTCTGTTTGCCTCTGTTTAACTCTTTTTGCATCTGTTTAACTCTGTTTGCATCTGTTTAAATCTGTTTGCCTCTGTTTCACTCTGTTTAACTCTGCTTGCCTCTGTTTAACTCTGTTTGCCTCTGTTTAATTCTGTTTGCCTCTGTTAACTGTGTTTGCCTCTGTAGAACTCTGTTTGCCTCTGTTTAAATCTGTTTGCCTCTGCTTAACCGTGTTTGCTTCTGTTTAACTGTGTTTCACTCTCTTTGCCTCTGTTAAACTCTGTTTGCCTCTGTTTCACTCTGTTTGCCTCTGTTTCACTCTGTTTGCCGCTGTTTCACTCTGTTTAACTCGGTTTAACTCTTTGTAACTCTGTTTGCCTCTTTAACTCTGTTTGACTCTGTTTGCATCTGTTTAAGTCTGTTTAACACTGTTTGACTCTGTTTAAGTCTGTTTAACTCTGTTTGCCTCTGTTTGCCTCTGTTTAAGTCTGTTCGCTTTTATTTCACACTGTTTGCCTCTGTTTAAGTGTGTTTGCCTCTGTTTAATTCTGTTTGCCTCTGTTTAAGTCTTTTTGCCTCTGTTTGCCTCTGTTGCACTCTGTTTGCCTCTGTTTCACTCTGTTTGCCTCTGTTTAACTCTGTTTAACTCTGTTTGCCTCTGTTTAACTCTGTTTGCCTCTGCTTAACTGTGTTTGCTTCTGTTTAACTGTGTTTCACTCTGTTTGCCTCTGTTAAACTCTGTTTGCCTCTGTTTCACTCTGTTTGCCTCTGTTTCACTCTGTTTGCCGCTGTTTCACTCTGTTTAACTCGGTTTAACTCTTTGTAACTCTGTTTGCCTCTTTAACTCTGTTTGCATCTGTTTAAGTCTGTTTAACACTGTTTGACTCTGTTTAAGTCTGTTTAACTCTGTTTGCCTCTGTTTGCCTCTGTTTAAGTCTGTTCGATTTATTTCACACTATTTGCCTCTGTTTCTTTCTGTTTGCTTCTGTTTAATTCTGTTTGCCCCTGTTTAAGTCTTTCTGCCTCTGTTTGCCTCTGTTTCACTCTGTTTGCCTCTGTTTCACTCTGTTTGCCTCTGTTTAACTCTGTTTAACTCTGTTTGCCTCTGTTTAACTCTGTTTAACTCTGTTTGCCTCTGTTTAAATCTGTTTAACACTGTTTGCGTCTGTTTAAGTCTGTTTAACTCTGTTTGCCTCTGTTTGCCTCTGTTTAAGTATGTTTGCATCCGTTTAAGTCTGGTTGCCTCTGTTTCACTCTGTTTGCCTCTGTTTCACTCTGTTTGCCTCTGTTTCACTCTGTTTGCCTCTGTTTCAATCTGTTTGCCTCTGTTTCACTCTGTTTGCCTCTGTTTCACTCTTTTTGCCTCTGTTTAACTCTCTTTCACACGGTTTTTAGTCTGTTTAACTCTGTTTAAGTCTGTTTGCCTCTGTTTGCCTCTGTTTGCCTCTGTTTGCCTCTGCTTGCCTCTGTTTGCCTCTGCTTGCCTCTGTTTGCCTCTGTATACCTCTGTTTGCCTCTGTATGCCTCTGTTTGCCTCTGTTTGCCCTCTGTTTAACACTTTTTAACCCTGTTTGCCTCTGTTTAACCCTGTTTGCCTCTGTTTCACCCTGTTTGCCTCTGTTTCACTCTGTTTGCCTCTGTTTCACTCTGTTTGCCTCTGTTGCACTCAGTTTGCTTCTGTTTCACTCTGTTTGCCTCTGTTTAACTCTGTTTAAATCTGTTTAACTCTGTTTAACTCTGTTTAAGTCTATTTGCCTCTGTTTAACACTGTTTAACCCTGTTTGCCTCTGTTTAACCCTGTTTGCCTCTGTTTAACACTCTTTGCCTCAGTTTAACACTGCTTAAAATCTGTTTAACTCTGTTTGCCTCTGTTTACCAACGTTAAACCCTGTTTTCCTCTGTTAAACTCTGTTTGCATCTGTTTAAATCTGTTTGCCTCTGTTTCACTCTGTTTAACTCTGCTTGCCTCTGTTTAAATCTGTTTGCCTCTGTTTCACTCTGTTTGCCTCTGTTAACTCTGTTTGCCTCTGTTTAACTCTTTTTGCATCTGTTTAACTCTGTTTGCATCTGTTTAAATCTGTTTGCCTCTGTTTCACTCTGTTTAACTCTGCTTGCCTCTGTTTAACTCTGTTTGCCTCTGTTTAACTCTGTTTGCCTCTGTTAACTCTGTTTGCCTCTGTAGAACTCTGTTTGCCTCTGTTTAAATCTGTTTGCCTCTGCTTAACTGTGTTTGCTTCTGTTTAACTGTGTTTCAATCTGTTTGCCTCTGTTAAACTCTGTTTGCCTCTGTTTCACTCTGTTTGCCTCTGTTTCACTCTGTTTGCCGCTGTTTCACTCTGTTTAACTCGGTTTAACTCTTAGTAACTCAGTTTGCCTCTTTAACTCTGTTTGACTCTGTTTGCATCTGTTTAAGTCTGTTTAACACTGTTTGACTCTGTTTAAGTCTGTTTGCCTCTGTTTAATTCTATTTGCCTCTGTTTCTTTCTGTTTGCCTCTGTTTAATTCTGTTTGCCTCTGTTTAAGTCTTTTTGCCTCTGTTTGCCTCTGTTGCACTCTGTTTGCCTCTGTTTCACTCTGTTTGCCTCTGTTTAACTCTGTTTAACACTGTTTGCGTCTGTGTAAGTCTGTTTAACTCTGTTTGCCTCTGTTTGCCTCTGTTTAAGTATGTTTGCATCTGTTTAAGTCTGGTTGCCTCTGTTTCACTCTGTTTGCCTCTGTTTCACTCTGTTTGCCTCTGTTTCACTCTGTTTGCCTCTGTTTCAATCTGTTTGCCTCTGTTTCACTCTGTTTGCCTCTGTTTCACTCTTTTTGCCTCTGTTTAACTCTCTTTCACACGGTTTTCAGTCTGTTTAACTCTGTTTAAGTCTGTTTGCCTCTGTTTGACTCTGTTTGCCTCTGCTTGCCTCTGTTTGCCTCTGCTTGCCTCTGTTTGCCTCTGTATGCCTCTGTTTGCCTCTGTATGCCTCTGTTTGCCTCTGTTTGCCTCTGTTTAACACTTTTTAACCCTGTTTGCCTCTGTTTCACCCTGTTTGCCTCTGTTTAACACTGTTTGCCTCTGTTTAACACAGCTTAAAATCTGTTTAACTCTGTTTGCCTGTTTCCGTCTGTTTCCCTCTGTTTCAGTCTGTTTGCCTCTGTTTCACTCTGTTTACCTCTGTTTCACCCTGTTTGCCTCTGTTTCACTCTGTTTGCCTCTGTTTCACTCTGTTTGCCTCTGTTGCACTCAGTTTGCTTCTGTTTCACTCTGTTTGCCTCTGTTTAATTCTGTTTAAATCTGTTTAACTCTGTTTAACACTGTTCAAGTCTATTTGCCTCTGTTTAACTCTGTTTAACTCTGTTTGCCTCTGTTTATTTCTGTTTAACTCTGTTTGCCTCTGTTTGCCTCTGTTTAAGTCTGTTTGCATCTGTTTAAGTCTGTTTGCCTCTGTTTCACTCTGTTTGCATCTGTTTCACTCTGTTTGCCTCTGTTTCACTCTGTTTAACTCTGTTTCACTCTTTTTGCCTCTGTTTAACTCTGTTTCACTTTGTTTGCCTCTGTTTAAGTCTGTTTAACACTGATAAGTCTGTTTCCCTCTGTTTGCCTCTGTTTGCCTCTGTTTGCCTCTGCTTGCCTCTGTTTGCCTCTGCTTGCCTCTGTTTGCCTCTGTTTGCGTCTGTTTGCATCTGTTTGCCTCTGTTTAACACTGTTTAAACCTGTTTGCCTCTGTTTAACCCTGTTTGCCTCTGTTTAACACTCTTTGCCTCAGTTTAACACTGCTTAAAATCTGTTTAACTCTGTTTGCCTCTGACTACCAACGTTAAACCCTGTTTTCCTCTGTTTAACTCTGTTTGCATCTGTTTAAATCTGTTTGCCTCTGTTTCACTCTGTTTAACTCTGCTTGCCTCTGTTTAAGTCTGTTTGCCTCTGTTTCACTCTGTTTGCCTCTGTTAACTCTGTTTGCCTCTGTTTAACTCTTTTTGCATCTGTTTAACTCTGTTTGCATCTGTTTAAATCTGTTTGCCTCTGTTTCACTCTGTTTAAATCTGCTTGCCTCTGTTTAACTCTGTTTGCCTCTGTTTAACTCTGTTTGCCTCTGTTAACTCTGTTTGCCTCTGTAGAACTCTGTTTGCCTCTGTTTAAATCTGTTTGCCTCTGCTTAACTGTGTTTGCTTCTGTTTAACTGTGTTTCACTCTGTTTGCCTCTGTTAAACTCTGTTTGCCTCTGTTTCACTCTGTTTGCCTCTGTTTTTCTCTGTTTGCCTCTGTTTCACTCTGTTTGCCTATGTTTCACTCTGTTTGCCTCTGTTTCACTCTATTTCTCTCTGTTTCAATCTGTTTGCCTCTGTTTCACTCTGGTCAACTCTGTTTCACTCTTTTTGCCTCTGTTTAAGTCTGTTTCACTCTGTTTAAGTCTGTTTAACTCTGTTTAAGTCTGTTTGCCTCCGTTTGCCTCTGTTTGCCTCTGTTTGCCTCTGCTTGCCTCTGTTTGCCACTGCTTGTCTCTGTTTGCCTCTGTATGCCTCTGTTTGCCTCTGTTTGCCTCTGTTTAACACTGTTTAATCCTGTTTAACCCTGTTTGCCTCTGTTTAACACTGTTTGCCTCTGCTTAACACTGCTTAAAATCTGTTTAAATCTGTTTTCCTCTGTTTCAGTCTGTTTGCCTCTGTTTCAGTCTGTTTGCCTCTGTTTCACTCTGTTTGCCTCTGTTTCACTCTGTTTCACTCTGTTTGCCTCTGTTTCACTCTGTTTGCCTCTGTTTCACTCTGTTTCACTCTGTTTGCCTCTGTTGCACTCTGTTAGCCTCTGTTTAACTCTGTTTAACTGTGTTTAACTCTGTTTAAGTCTGTTTGCCTCTGTTTAAGTCTGTTTGCATCTGCTTAAGTTTGTTTGCCTCTGTTTAAGTCTGTTTGCCTCTGTTTAAGTCTGTTTGCCTCTGTTTAAGTCTTTTTGCCTCTGTTTGCCTCTGTTTGCCTTTGTTTGCCTCTGCTTGCCTCTGTTTGCCTCTGTTTAACTCTGTTTGCCTCTGTTTCACTCTGTTTAACTCTGTTTCACTCTGTTTCACTCTGTTTCACTCTTTTTGCCTCTGTTTAACTCTCTTTCACTCTGTTTCACTCTGTTTAAGTCTGTTTAACTCTGCTAAAGTCTATTTGCCTCTGTTTGCCTCTGTTTGCCTCTGTTTGCCTCTGCTTGCCTCTGTTTGCCTCTGCTTGCCTCTGTTTGCCTCTGTTTAACCCTGTTTGCCTCTGTTTAACAATGTTTGCCTCTGTTTACCAACGCTAAACCCTGTTTCCTCTGTTTAACTCTGTTTGCCTCTGTTTAACTCTATTTGCATCTGTTTAAATCTGTTTGCCTCTGTTTCACTCTGTTTAACTCTGCTTGCCTCTGTTTAAATCTGTTTGCCTCTTTTTAACTCTGTTTGCCTCTGTTTAACTTTGTTTGCCTCTGTTTAACTCTGTTTGCCTCTGTTTAAGTGTGTTTGCCTCTGTTTAACTCTGTTTAACTCTGTTTGCCTCTGTTTCACTCTGTTTCACTCTGTTTGCCTCTGTTTCACTCTGTTTCACTCTGTTTGCCTCTGTTTCACTCTGTTAGCCTCTGTTTAACTCTGTTTAACTGTGTTTAACTCTGTTTAAGTCTGTTTGCCTCTGTTTAAGTCTGTTTGCATCTGCTTAAGTTTGTTTGCCTCTGTTTATGTCTTTTTGCCTCTGTTTGCCTCTGTTTGCCTTTGTTTGCCTCTGCTTGCCTCTGTTTGCCTCTGTTTAACTCTGTTTGCCTCTGTTTCACTCTGTTTAACTCTGTTTCACTCTGTTTCACTCTTTTTGCCTCTGTTTAACTCTCTTTCACTCTGTTTCACTCTGTTTAAGTCTGTTTAACTCTGCTAAAGTCTATTTGCCTCTGTTTGCCTCTGTTTGCCTCTGTTTGCCTCTGCTTGCCTCTGTTTGCCTCTGCTTGCCTCTGTTTGCCTCTGTTCGCCTCTGTTTGCCTCTGTTTGCCTCTGTTTAGCACAGTTTAACCCTGTTTGCCTCTGTTTAACCCTGTTTGCCTCTGTTTAACAATGTTTGCCTCTGTTTACCAACGCTAAACCCTGTTTCCTCTGTTTAACTCTGTTTGCCTCTGTTTAACTCTGTTTGCATCTGTTTAAATCTGTTTGCCTCTGTTTCACTCTGTTTAACTCTGCTTGCCTCTGTTTAAATCTGTTTGCCTCTTTTTAACTCTGTTTGCCTCTGTTTAACTTTGTTTGCCTCTGTTTAACTCTGTTTGCCTCTGTTTAAGTGTGTTTGCCTCTGTTTAACTCTGTTTCACTCTGTTTGCCTCTGTTTCACTCTGTCTGCCTCTGTTGCACTCTGTGTGCCTCTGTTTTTCTCTGTTTGCCTCTGTTTAACTCTGTTTGCCTCTGTTTCAGTCTGTTTGCCTCTGTTTCACTCTGTTTGCCTCTGTTTCACTCTGTTTCACTCTGTTTGCCTCTGTTTCACTCTGTTAGCCTCTGTTTAACACTGTTTAACTGTGTTTAACTCTGTTTAAGTCTGTTTGCCTCTGTTTGCCTCTGTTTAAGTCTGTTTGCATCTGCTTAAGTTTGTTTGCCTCTGTTTCACTCTGTGTGCCTCTGTTTCACTCTGTTAAACTCTGTTTCACTCTTTTTGCCTCTGTTTAACTCTCTTTCACACTGTTTTTAGTCTGTTTAATTCTGTTTAAGTCTGTTTGCCTCTGTTTGCCTCTGTTTGCCTCTGTTTGCCTCTGCTTGCCTCTGTTTGCCTCTGCTTGCCTCTGTTTGCCTCTGTATGCCTCTGTTTGCCTCTGTATGCCTCTGTTTGCCTCTGTTTGCCTCTGTTTAACACATTTTAACCCTGTTTGCCTCTGTTTAACCCTGTTTGCCTCTGCTTAACACTCTTTGCCTCTGTTTAACACAGCTTAAAATCTGTTAAACTCTGTTTGCCTCTGTTTCCGTCTGTTTCCCTCTGTTTCAGTCTGTTTGCCTCTGTTTCACTCTGTTTGCCTCTGTTTCACCCTGTTTGCCTCTGTTTCACTCTGTTTGCCTCTGTTTCACTCTGTTTGCCTCTGCTTAACACTGTTTGAATCTGTTTAACTCTGTTTAACTCTGTTTAAGTCTATTTGCCTCAGTTTAACTCTGTTTAACTCTGTTTGCCTCTGTTTAAGTCTGTTTAACACTGTTTGCCTCTGTTTAAGTCTGTTTAACTCTGTTTGCCTCTGTTTGCCTCTGTTTAAGTCTGTTTGCTTCTGTTTAAGTCTGTTTGCCTCTGTTTCACTCTGTTTGCCTCTGTTTCACTCTGTTTGCCTCTGTTTCACTCTGTTTCACTCTTTTTGCCTCTGTTTAACTCTGTTTCACTTTGTTTGCCTCTGTTTAAGTCTGTTTAACTCTGTTTAAGTCTGTTTCCCTCTGTTTGCCTCTGTTTGCCTCTGCTTGCCTCTGTTTGCCTCTGCTTGCCTCTGTTTGCCTCTGTTTGCCTCTGTTTGCCTCTGATTGCCTCTGTTTAACACTGTTTAACCCTGTTTGCCTCAGTTTAACCCTTTTTGCCTCTGTTTAACACTCTTTGCCTCAGTTTAACACTGCTTAAAATCTGTTTAACTCTGTTTGCCTCTGTTTACCAACGTTAAACCCTGTTTTCCTCTGTTTAACTCTGTTTGCATCTGTTTAAATCTGTTTGCCTCTGTTTAACACTGTTTAACCCTGTTTGCCTCTGTTTAACCCTGTTTGCCTCTGTTTAACACTCTTTGCCTCAGTTTAACACTGCTTAAAATCTGTTTAACTCTGTTTGCCTCTGACTACCAACGTTAAACCCTGTTTTTCCTCTGTTTAACTCTGTTTGCATCTGTTTAAATCTGTTTGCCTCTGTTTCACTCTGTTTAACTCTGCTTGCCTCTGTTTAAGTCTGTTTGCCTCTGTTTCACTCTGTTTGCCTCTGTTAACTCTGTTTGCCTCTGTTTAACTCTTTTTGCATCTGTTTAACTCTGTTTGCATCTGTTTAAATCTGTTTGCCTCTGTTTCACTCTGTTTAACTCTGCTTGCCTCTGTTTAACTCTGTTTGCCTCTGTTTAACTCTGTTTGCCTCTGTTAACTGTGTTTGCCTCTGTAGAACTCTGTTTGCCTCTGCTTAACTGTGTTTGCTTCTGTTTAACTGTGTTTCACTCTGTTTGCCTCTGTTTCACTCTTTTTGCCTCTGTTTTTCTCTGTTTGCCTCTGTTTCACTCTGTATGCCTATGTTTCACTCTGTTTGCCTCTGTTTCACTCTGTTTGCCTCAGTTTCAATCTGTTTGCTTCTGTTTCACTCTGGTCAACTCTGTTTCACTCTTTTTGCCTCTGTTTAACTCTGTTTCACTCTGTTTAAGTCTGTTTGCCTCTGTTTGTCTCTGTTTGCTTCTGTTTGCCTCTGCTTGCCTCTGTTTGCCTCTGCTTGCCTCTGTTTGCCTCTGTATGCCTCTGTTTGCCTCTGTTTGCCTCTGTTTAACACTGTTTAACCCTGTTTAAACCCTGTTTGCCTCTGTTTAACCCTGTTTGCCTCTGTTTAACACTGTTTGCCTCTGCTTAACACTGTTTGCTTCTGTTTAACTGTGTTTCACTCTGTTTGCCTTTGTTAAACTCTGTTTGCCTCTGTTTCAGTCTGTTTGCCTCTGTTTCAGTCTGTTTGCCTCTGTTTCACTCTGTTTGCCTCTGTTTCACTCTGTTTCACTCTGTTTGCCTCTGTTGCACTCTGTTTGCATCTGTTTGCCTCTGTTTAAGTCTGTTTGCATCTGCTTAAGTTTGTTTGCCTCTGTTTAAGTCTGTTTGCCTCTGTTTAAGTCTGTTTGCCTCTGTTTAAGTCTTTTTGCCTCTGTTTGCCTCTGTTTGCCTTTGTTTGCCTCTGCTTGCCTCTGTTTGCCTCTGTTTAACTCTGTTTGCCTCTGTTTCACTCTGTTTAACTCTGTTTCACTCTGTTTCACTCTTTTTGCCTCTGTTAACCTCTCTTTCACTCTGTTTCACTCTGTTTAAGTCTGTTTAACTCTGCAAAAGTCTATTTGCCTCTGTTTGCCTCTGTTTGCCTCTGTTTGCCTCTGCTTGCCTCTGTTTGCCTCTGCTTGCCTCTGTTTGCCTCTGTTTGCCTCTGTTTGCCTCCGTTTAGCACAGTTTAACCCTGTTTGCCTCTGTTTAACCCTGTTTGCCTCTGTTTAACAATGTTTGCCTCTGTTTACCAACGCTAAACCCTGTTTTCCTCTGTTTAACTCTGTTTGCCTCTGTTTAACTCTGTTTGCATCTGTTTAAATCTGTTTGCCTCTGTTTCACTCTGTTTAACTCTGCTTGCCTCTGTTTAAATCTGTTTGCCTCTTTTTAACTCTGTTTGCCTCTGTTTAACTTTGTTTGCCTCTGTTTAACTCTGTTCGCCTCTGTTTAAGTGTGTTTGCCTCTGTTTAACTCTGTTTCACTCTGTTTGCCTCTGTTTCATTCTGTTTGCCTCTGTTTCACTCTGTTTGCCTCTGTTTCACTCTGTTTGCCTCTGTTTCACTCTGTTTCACTCTGTTTGCCTCTGTTTCAGTCTGTTAGCCTCTGTTTAACTCTGTTTAACTGTGTTTAACTCTGTTTAAGTCTGTTTGCCTCTGTTTAATTCTGTTTGCATCTGCTTAAGTTTGTTTGCCTCTGTTTAAGTCTGTTTGCCTCTGTTTAAGTCTGTTTGCCTCTGTTTAAGTCTTTTTGCCTCTGTTTGCCTCTGTTTGCCTTTGTTTGCCTCTGCTTGCCTCTGTTTGCCTCTGTTTAACTCTGTTTGCCTCTGTTTCACTCTGTTTAACTCTGTTTCACTCTGTTTCACTCTTTTTGCCTCTGTTTAACTCTCTTTCACTCTGTTTCACTCTGTTTAAGTCTGTTTAACTCTGCTAAAGTCTATTTGCCTCTGTTTGCCTCTGTTTGCCTCTGTTTGCCTCTGCTTGCCTCTGTTTGCCTCTGTTTGCCTCTGTTTGCCTCTGTTTGCCTCTGTTTAACTCTGTTTGCCTCTGTTTAGCACAGTTTAACCCTGTTTGCCTCTGTGTAACCCTGTTTGCCTCTGTTTAACAATGTTTGCCTCTGTTTACCAACGCTGAACCCTGTTTCCTCTGTTTAACTCTGTTTGCCTCTGTTTAACTCTGTTTGCATCTGTTTAAATCTGTTTGCCTCTGTTTCACTCTGTTTAACTCTGCTTGCCTCTGTTTAAATCTGTTTGCCTCTGTTTAACTCTGTTTGCATCTGTTTAACTCTGTTTGCATCTGTTTAAATCTGTTTGCCTCTGTTTCACTCTGTTTAAATCTGCTTGCCTCTGTTTAACTCTGTTTGCCTCTGTTTAACTCTGTTTGCCTCTGTTAACTCTGTTTGCCTCTGTAGAACTCTGTTTGCCTCTGTTTAAATCTGTTTGCCTCTGCTTAACTGTGTTTGCTTCTGTTTAACTGTGTTTCACTCTGTTTGCCTCTGTTAAACTCTGTTTGCCTCTGTTTCACTCTGTTTGCCTCTGTTTTTCTCTGTTTGCCTCTGTTTCACTCTGTTTGCCTATGTTTCACTCTGTTTGCCTCTGTTTCACTCTATTTCTCTCTGTTTCAATCTGTTTGCCTCTGTTTCACTCTGGTCAACTCTGTTTCACTCTTTTTGCCTCTGTTTAAGTCTGTTTCACTCTGTTTAAGTCTGTTTAACTCTGTTTAAGTCTGTTTGCCTCCGTTTGCCTCTGTTTGCCTCTGTTTGCCTCTGCTTGCCTCTGTTTGCCACTGCTTGTCTCTGTTTGCCTCTGTATGCCTCTGTTTGCCTCTGTTTGCCTCTGTTTAACACTGTTTAATCCTGTTTAACCCTGTTTGCCTCTGTTTAACACTGTTTGCCTCTGCTTAACACTGCTTAAAATCTGTTTAAATCTGTTTTCCTCTGTTTCAGTCTGTTTGCCTCTGTTTCAGTCTGTTTGCCTCTGTTTCACTCTGTTTGCCTCTGTTTCACTCTGTTTCACTCTGTTTGCCTCTGTTTCACTCTGTTTGCCTCTGTTTCACTCTGTTTCACTCTGTTTGCCTCTGTTTCACTCTGTTAGCCTCTGTTTAACTCTGTTTAACTGTGTTTAACTCTGTTTAAGTCTGTTTGCCTCTGTTTAAGTCTGTTTGCATCTGCTTAAGTTTGTTTGCCTCTGTTTAAGTCTGTTTGCCTCTGTTTAAGTCTGTTTGCCTCTGTTTAAGTCTTTTTGCCTCTGTTTGCCTCTGTTTGCCTTTGTTTGCCTCTGCTTGCCTCTGTTTGCCTCTGTTTAACTCTGTTTGCCTCTGTTTCACTCTGTTTAACTCTGTTTCACTCTGTTTCACTCTTTTTGCCTCTGTTTAACTCTCTTTCACTCTGTTTCACTCTGTTTAAGTCTGTTTAACTCTGCTAAAGTCTATTTGCCTCTGTTTGCCTCTGTTTGCCTCTGTTTGCCTCTGCTTGCCTCTGTTTGCCTCTGCTTGCCTCTGTTTGCCTCTGTTTAACCCTGTTTGCCTCTGTTTAACAATGTTTGCCTCTGTTTACCAACGCTAAACCCTGTTTCCTCTGTTTAACTCTGTTTGCCTCTGTTTAACTCTATTTGCATCTGTTTAAATCTGTTTGCCTCTGTTTCACTCTGTTTAACTCTGCTTGCCTCTGTTTAAATCTGTTTGCCTCTTTTTAACTCTGTTTGCCTCTGTTTAACTTTGTTTGCCTCTGTTTAACTCTGTTTGCCTCTGTTTAAGTGTGTTTGCCTCTGTTTAACTCTGTTTAACTCTGTTTGCCTCTGTTTCACTCTGTTTCACTCTGTTTGCCTCTGTTTCACTCTGTTTCACTCTGTTTGCCTCTGTTTCACTCTGTTAGCCTCTGTTTAACTCTGTTTAACTGTGTTTAACTCTGTTTAAGTCTGTTTGCCTCTGTTTAAGTCTGTTTGCATCTGCTTAAGTTTGTTTGCCTCTGTTTATGTCTTTTTGCCTCTGTTTGCCTCTGTTTGCCTTTGTTTGCCTCTGCTTGCCTCTGTTTGCCTCTGTTTAACTCTGTTTGCCTCTGTTTCACTCTGTTTAACTCTGTTTCACTCTGTTTCACTCTTTTTGCCTCTGTTTAACTCTCTTTCACTCTGTTTCACTCTGTTTAAGTCTGTTTAACTCTGCTAAAGTCTATTTGCCTCTGTTTGCCTCTGTTTGCCTCTGTTTGCCTCTGCTTGCCTCTGTTTGCCTCTGCTTGCCTCTGTTTGCCTCTGTTCGCCTCTGTTTGCCTCTGTTTGCCTCTGTTTAGCACAGTTTAACCCTGTTTGCCTCTGTTTAACCCTGTTTGCCTCTGTTTAACAATGTTTGCCTCTGTTTACCAACGCTAAACCCTGTTTCCTCTGTTTAACTCTGTTTGCCTCTGTTTAACTCTGTTTGCATCTGTTTAAATCTGTTTGCCTCTGTTTCACTCTGTTTAACTCTGCTTGCCTCTGTTTAAATCTGTTTGCCTCTTTTTAACTCTGTTTGCCTCTGTTTAACTTTGTTTGCCTCTGTTTAACTCTGTTTGCCTCTGTTTAAGTGTGTTTGCCTCTGTTTAACTCTGTTTCACTCTGTTTGCCTCTGTTTCACTCTGTCTGCCTCTGTTGCACTCTGTGTGCCTCTGTTTTTCTCTGTTTGCCTCTGTTTAACTCTGTTTGCCTCTGTTTCAGTCTGTTTGCCTCTGTTTCACTCTGTTTGCCTCTGTTTCACTCTGTTTCACTCTGTTTGCCTCTGTTTCACTCTGTTAGCCTCTGTTTAACACTGTTTAACTGTGTTTAACTCTGTTTAAGTCTGTTTGCCTCTGTTTGCCTCTGTTTAAGTCTGTTTGCATCTGCTTAAGTTTGTTTGCCTCTGTTTCACTCTGTGTGCCTCTGTTTCACTCTGTTAAACTCTGTTTCACTCTTTTTGCCTCTGTTTAACTCTCTTTCACACTGTTTTTAGTCTGTTTAATTCTGTTTAAGTCTGTTTGCCTCTGTTTGCCTCTGTTTGCCTCTGTTTGCCTCTGCTTGCCTCTGTTTGCCTCTGCTTGCCTCTGTTTGCCTCTGTATGCCTCTGTTTGCCTCTGTATGCCTCTGTTTGCCTCTGTTTGCCTCTGTTTAACACATTTTAACCCTGTTTGCCTCTGTTTAACCCTGTTTGCCTCTGCTTAACACTCTTTGCCTCTGTTTAACACAGCTTAAAATCTGTTAAACTCTGTTTGCCTCTGTTTCCGTCTGTTTCCCTCTGTTTCAGTCTGTTTGCCTCTGTTTCACTCTGTTTGCCTCTGTTTCACCCTGTTTGCCTCTGTTTCACTCTGTTTGCCTCTGTTTCACTCTGTTTGCCTCTGCTTAACACTGTTTGAATCTGTTTAACTCTGTTTAACTCTGTTTAAGTCTATTTGCCTCAGTTTAACTCTGTTTAACTCTGTTTGCCTCTGTTTAAGTCTGTTTAACACTGTTTGCCTCTGTTTAAGTCTGTTTAACTCTGTTTGCCTCTGTTTGCCTCTGTTTAAGTCTGTTTGCTTCTGTTTAAGTCTGTTTGCCTCTGTTTCACTCTGTTTGCCTCTGTTTCACTCTGTTTGCCTCTGTTTCACTCTGTTTCACTCTTTTTGCCTCTGTTTAACTCTGTTTCACTTTGTTTGCCTCTGTTTAAGTCTGTTTAACTCTGTTTAAGTCTGTTTCCCTCTGTTTGCCTCTGTTTGCCTCTGCTTGCCTCTGTTTGCCTCTGCTTGCCTCTGTTTGCCTCTGTTTGCCTCTGTTTGCCTCTGATTGCCTCTGTTTAACACTGTTTAACCCTGTTTGCCTCAGTTTAACCCTTTTTGCCTCTGTTTAACACTCTTTGCCTCAGTTTAACACTGCTTAAAATCTGTTTAACTCTGTTTGCCTCTGTTTACCAACGTTAAACCCTGTTTTCCTCTGTTTAACTCTGTTTGCATCTGTTTAAATCTGTTTGCCTCTGTTTAACACTGTTTAACCCTGTTTGCCTCTGTTTAACCCTGTTTGCCTCTGTTTAACACTCTTTGCCTCAGTTTAACACTGCTTAAAATCTGTTTAACTCTGTTTGCCTCTGACTACCAACGTTAAACCCTGTTTTCCTCTGTTT
This sequence comes from Isurus oxyrinchus, assembly GCA_026770705.1. Taxonomy (NCBI): domain Eukaryota; kingdom Metazoa; phylum Chordata; class Chondrichthyes; order Lamniformes; family Lamnidae; genus Isurus; species Isurus oxyrinchus. The sequence continues at coordinate 15,177 of JANJGN010004071.1, forward strand.
AACTCTGTTTGCATCTGTTTAAATCTGTTTGCCTCTGTTTCACTCTGTTTAACTCTGCTTGCCTCTGTTTAAGTCTGTTTGCCTCTGTTTCACTCTGTTTGCCTCTGTTAACTCTGTTTGCCTCTGTTTAACTCTTTTTGCATCTGTTTAACTCTGTTTGCATCTGTTTAAATCTGTTTGCCTCTGTTTCACTCTGTTTAACTCTGCTTGCCTCTGTTTAACTCTGTTTGCCTCTGTTTAACTCTGTTTGCCTCTGTTAACTGTGTTTGCCTCTGTAGAACTCTGTTTGCCTCTGCTTAACTATGTTTGCTTCTGTTTAACTGTGTTTCACTCTGTTTGCCTCTGTTTCACTCTTTTTGCCTCTGTTTTTCTCTGTTTGCCTCTGTTTCACTCTGTATGCCTATGTTTCACTCTGTTTGCCTCTGTTTCACTCTGTTTGCCTCAGTTTCAATCTGTTTGCTTCTGTTTCACTCTGGTCAACTCTGTTTCACTCTTTTTGCCTCTGTTTAACTCTGTTTCACTCTGTTTAAGTCTGTTTGCCTCTGTTTGTCTCTGTTTGCTTCTGTTTGCCTCTGCTTGCCTCTGTTTGCCTCTGCTTGCCTCTGTTTGCCTCTGTATGCCTCTGTTTGCCTCTGTTTGCCTCTGTTTAACACTGTTTAACCCTGTTTAACCCTGTTTGCCTCTGTTTAACCCTGTTTGCCTCTGTTTAACACTGTTTGCCTCTGCTTAACACTGTTTGCTTCTGTTTAACTGTGTTTCACTCTGTTTGCCTTTGTTAAACTCTGTTTGCCTCTGTTTCAGTCTGTTTGCCTCTGTTTCAGTCTGTTTGCCTCTGTTTCACTCTGTTTGCCTCTGTTTCACTCTGTTTCACTCTGTTTGCCTCTGTTGCACTCTGTTTGCATCTGTTTGCCTCTGTTTAAGTCTGTTTGCATCTGCTTAAGTTTGTTTGCCTCTGTTTAAGTCTGTTTGCCTCTGTTTAAGTCTGTTTGCCTCTGTTTAAGTCTTTTTGCCTCTGTTTGCCTCTGTTTGCCTTTGTTTGCCTCTGCTTGCCTCTGTTTGCCTCTGTTTAACTCTGTTTGCCTCTGTTTCACTCTGTTTAACTCTGTTTCACTCTGTTTCACTCTTTTTGCCTCTGTTAACCTCTCTTTCACTCTGTTTCACTCTGTTTAAGTCTGTTTAACTCTGCTAAAGTCTATTTGCCTCTGTTTGCCTCTGTTTGCATCTGTTTGCCTCTGCTTGCCTCTGTTTGCCTCTGCTTGCCTCTGTTTGCCTCTGTTTGCCTCTGTTTGCCTCCGTTTAGCACAGTTTAACCCTGTTTGCCTCTGTTTAACCCTGTTTGCCTCTGTTTAACAATGTTTGCCTCTGTTTACCAACGCTAAACCCTGTTTTCCTCTGTTTAACTCTGTTTGCCTCTGTTTAACTCTGTTTGCATCTGTTTAAATCTGTTTGCCTCTGTTTCACTCTGTTTAACTCTGCTTGCCTCTGTTTAAATCTGTTTGCCTCTTTTTAACTCTGTTTGCCTCTGTTTAACTTTGTTTGCCTCTGTTTAACTCTGTTCGCCTCTGTTTAAGTGTGTTTGCCTCTGTTTAACTCTGTTTCACTCTGTTTGCCTCTGTTTCATTCTGTTTGCCTCTGTTTCACTCTGTTTGCCTCTGTTTCACTCTGTTTGCCTCTGTTTCACTCTGTTTCACTCTGTTTGCCTCTGTTTCAGTCTGTTAGCCTCTGTTTAACTCTGTTTAACTGTGTTTAACTCTGTTTAAGTCTGTTTGCCTCTGTTTAAGTCTGTTTGCATCTGCTGAAGTTTGTTTGCCTCTGTTTAAGTCTGTTTGCCTCTGTTTAAGTCTGTTTGCCTCTGTTTAAGTCTTTTTGCCTCTGTTTGCCTCTGTTTGCCTTTGTTTGCCTCTGCTTGCCTCTGTTTGCCTCTGTTTAACTCTGTTTGCCTCTGTTTCACTCTGTTTAACTCTGTTTCACTCTGTTTCACTCTTTTTGCCTCTGTTTAACTCTCTTTCACTCTGTTTCACTCTGTTTAAGTCTGTTTAACTCTGCTAAAGTCTATTTGCCTCTGTTTGCCTCTGTTTGCCTCTGTTTGCCTCTGCTTGCCTCTGTTTGCCTCTGTTTGCCTCTGTTTGCCTCTGTTTGCCTCTGTTTAACTCTGTTTGCCTCTGTTTAGCACAGTTTAACCCTGTTTGCCTCTGTGTAACCCTGTTTGCCTCTGTTTAACAATGTTTGCCTCTGTTTACCAACGCTGAACCCTGTTTCCTCTGTTTAACTCTGTTTGCCTCTGTTTAACTCTGTTTGCATCTGTTTAAATCTGTTTGCCTCTGTTTCACTCTGTTTAACTCTGCTTGCCTCTGTTTAAATCTGTTTGCCTCTGTTTAACTCTGTTTGCCTCTGTTTAACTTTGTTTGCCTCTGTTTAACTCTGTTTGCCTCTGTTTAAGTGTGTTTGCCTCTGTTTAACTCTGTTTCACTCTGTTTGCCTCTGTTTCACTCTGTCTGCCTCTGTTGCACTCTGTGTGCCTCTGTTTTTCTCTGTTTGCCTCTGTTTAACTCTGTTTGCCTCTGTTTCAGTCTGTTTGCCTCTGTTTCACTCTGTTTGCCTCTGTTTCACTCTGTTTGCCTCTGTTTCACTCTGTTAGCCTCTGTTTAACACTGTTTAACTGTGTTTAACTCTGTTTAAGTCTGTTTGCCTCTGTTTGCCTCTGTTTAAGTCTGTTTGCATCTGCTTAAGTTTGTTTGCCTCTGTTTCACTCTGTGTGCCTCTGTTTCACTCTGTTAAACTCTGTTTCACTCTTTTTGCCTCTGTTTAACTCTCTTTCACACTGTTTTTAGTCTGTTTAATTCTGTGTAAGTCTGTTTGCCTCTGTTTGCCTCTGTTTGCCTCTGTTTGCCTCTGCTTGCCTCTGTTTGCCTCTGCTTGCCTCTGTTTGCCTCTGTATGCCTCTGTTTGCCTCTGTATGCCTCTGTTTGCCTCTGTTTGCCTCTGTTTAACACATTTTAACACTGTTTGCCTCTGTTTAACCCTGTTTGCCTCTGCTTAACACTCTTTGCCTCTGTTTAACACAGCTTAAAATCTGTTTAACTCTGTTTGCCTCTTTTTCAGTCTGTTTCCCTCTGTTTCAGTCTGTTTGCCTCTGTTTCACTCTGTTTGCCTCTGTTTCACCCTGTTTGCCTCTGTTTCACTCTGTTTGCCTCTGTTTCACTCTGTTGCCTCTGTTTAACACTGTTTGAATCTGTTTAACTCTGTTTAACTCTGTTTAAGTCTATTTGCCTCAGTTTAACTCTGTTTAACTCTGTTTGCCTCTGTTTAAGTCTGTTTAACACTGTTTGCCTCTGTTTAAGTCTGTTTAACTTTGTTTGCCTCTGTATGCCTCTGTTTAAGTCTGTTTGCATCTGTTTAAGTCTGTTTGCCTCTGTTTCACTCTGTTTGCCTCTGTTTCACTCTGTTTGCCTCTGTTTCACTCTGTTTCACTCTTTTTGCCTCTGTTTAACTCTGTTTCACTTTGTTTGCCTCTGTTTAAGTCTGTTTAACTCTGTTTAAGTCTGTTTCCCTCTGTTTGCCTCTGTTTGCCTCTGCTTGCCTCTGTTTGCCTCTGCTTGCCTCTGTTTGCCTCTGTTTGCTTCTGTTTGCCTCTGATTGCCTCTGTTTAACACTGTTTAACCCTGTTTGCCTCAGTTTAACCCTTTTTGCCTCTGTTTAACACTCTTTGCCTCAGTTTAACACTGCTTAAAATCTGTTTAACTCTGTTTGCCTCTGTTTACCAACGTTAAACCCTGTTTTCCTCTGTTTAACTCTGTTTGCATCTGTTTAAGTCTGTTTGCCTCTGTTTCACTTTGTTTGCCTCTGTTAACTCTGTTTGCCTCTGTTTAACTCTTTTTGCATCTGTTTAACTCTGTTTGCATCTGTTTAAATCTGTTTGCCTCTGTTTCACTCTGTTTAACTCTGCTTGCCTCTGTTTAACTCTGTTTGCCTCTGTTTAACTCTGTTTGCCTCTGTTAACTGTGTTTGCCTCTGTAGAACTCTGTTTGCCTCTGTTTAAATCTGTTTGCCTCTGCTTAACTGTGTTTGCTTCTGTTTAACTGTGTTTCACTCTGTTTGCCTCTGTTAAACTCTGTTTGCCTCTGTTTCACTCTGTTTGCCTCTGTTTTTCTCTGTTTGCCTCTGTTTCACTCTGTATGCCTATGTTTCACTCTGTTTGCCTCTGTTTCACTCTGTTTGCCTCTGTTTCAATCTGTTTGCTTCTGTTTCACTCTGGTCAACTCTGTTTCACTCTTTTTGCCTCTGTTTAACTCTGTTTCACTCTGTTTAAGTCTGTTTAACTCTGTTTAAGTCTGTTTGCCTCTGTTTGTCTCTGTTTGCCTCTGTTTGCCTCTGCTTGCCTCTGCTTGCCTCTGCTTGCCTCTGTTTGCCTCTGTATGCCTCTGTTTGCCTCTGTTTGCCTCTGTTTAACACTGTTTAACCCTGTTTAACCCTGTTTGCCTCTGTTTAACCCTGTTTGCCTCTGTTTAACACTGTTTGCCTCTGCTTAACACTGTTTGCTTCTGTTTAACTGTGTTTCACTCTGTTTGCCTCTGTTAAACTCTGTTTGCCTCTGTTTCAGTCTGTTTGCCTCTGTTTCAGTCTGTTTGCCTCTGTTTCACTCTGTTTGCCTCTGTTTCACTCTGTTTCACTCTGTTTGCCTCTGTTGCACTCTGTTTGCATCTGTTTGCCTCTGTTTAAGTCTGTTTGCATCTGCTTAAGTTTGTTTGCCTCTGTTTAAGTCTGTTTGCCTCTGTTTAAGTCTGTTTGCCTCTGTTTAAGTCTTTTTGCCTCTGTTTGCCTCTGTTTGCCTTTGTTTGCCTCTGCTTGCCTCTGTTTGCCTCTGTTTAACTCTGTTTGCCTCTGTTTCACTCTGTTTAACTCTGTTTCACTCTGTTTCACTCTTTTTGCCTCTGTTTATCTCTCTTTCACTCTGTTTCACTCTGTTTAAGTCTGTTTAACTCTGCTAAAGTCTATTTGCCTCTGTTTGCCTCTGTTTGCCTCTGCTTGCCTCTGTTTGCCTCTGCTTGCCTCTGTTTGCCTCTGTTTGCCTCTGTTTGCCTCTGTTTAGCACAGTTTAACCCTGTTTGCCTCTGTTTAACCCTGTTTGCCTCTGTTTAACAATGTTTGCCTCTGTTTACCAACGCTAAACCCTGTTTTCCTCTGTTTAACTCTGTTTGCCTCTGTTTAACTCTGTTTGCATCTGTTTAAATCTGTTTGCCTCTGTTTCACTCTTTTTAACTCTGCTTGCCTCTGTTTAAATCTGTTTGCCTCTGTTTAACTCTGTTTGCCTCTGTTTAACTTTGTTTGCCTCTGTTTATCTCTGTTTGCCTCTGTTTAAAGTGTTTGCCTCTGTTTAACTCTGTTTCACTCTGTTTGCCTCTGTATCACTCTCTTTGCCTCTGTTGCACTCTGTGTGCCTCTTTTTTTCTCTGTTTGCCTCTGTTTAACTCTGTTTGCTTCTGTTTCAGTCTGTTTGCCTCTGTTTCACTCTGTTTGCCTCTGTTTCACTCTGTTTCACTCTGTTTGCCTCTGTTTCACTCTGTTAGCCTCTGTTTAACTCTGTTTAACTGTGTTTAACTCTGTTCAAGTCTGTTTGCCTCTGTTTGCCTCTGTTTAAGTCTGTTTGCATCTGCTTAAGTTTGTTTGCCTCTGTTTAAGTCTGTTTAAGTCTGTTTGCCTCTGTTTAAGTCTTTTTGCCTCTGTTTGCCTCTGTTTGCCTTTGTTTGCTTCTGCTTGACTCTGTTTGCCTCTGTTTAAATCTGTTTGCCTCTGTTTCAGTCTGTTTGCCTCTGTTTCAGTCTGTTTGCCTCTGTTTCACTCTGTTTGCCTCTGTTTCAGCCTGTTTGCCTCTGTTTCACTCTGTTTGCCTCTTTTTCACTCTGTTTGCCTCTGTTTCACTCTGTTTGCCTCTGTTTCAGCCTGTTTGCCTCTGTTTCACTCTGTTTCACTCTGTTTGCCTCTGTTTCACTCTGTTTGCCTCTGTTGCACTCTGCTTGCTTCTGTTTCACTCTGTTTGCCTCTGTTTCACTCTGTTTAACTCTGTTTCACTCTGTTTCACTCTTTTTGCCTCTCTTTAACTCTCTTTCACTCTGTTTCACTCTGTTTAAGTCTGTTTAACTCTGCTAAAGTCTATTTGCCTCTGTTTGCCTCTGTTTGCCTCTGTTTGCCTCTGCTTGCCTCTGTTTGCCTCTGCTTGCCTCTGTTTGCCTCTGTTTGCCTCTGTTTAACCCTGTTTGCCTCTGTTTAACTCTGTCTGCCTCTGTTTAACTCTGTTTGCATCTGTTTAAATCTGTTTGCCTCTGTTTCACTCTGTTTAACTCTGCTTGCCTCTGTTTAAATCTGTTTGCCTCTGTTTAACTCTGTTTGCCTCTGTTAACTCTGTTTGCCTCTGTTTAACTTTGTTTGCCTCTGTTTAACTCTGTTTGCCTCTGTTTAAGTGTGTTTGCCTCTGTTTAACTCTGTTTCACTCTGTTTGCCTCTGTTTCACTCTGTTTGCGTCTGTTGCACTCTGTGTGCCTCTGTTTTTCTCTGTTTGCCTCTGTTTAACTCTGTTTGCCTCTGTTTCAGTCTGTTTGCCTCTGTTTCACTCTGTTTGCCTCTGTTTCACTCTGTTTCACTCTGTTTCACTCTGTTTGCCTCTGTTTCACTCTGTTAGCCTCTGTTTAACACTGTTTAACTGTTTTCAAATCTGTTTAAGTCTGTTTGCCTCTGTTTGCCTCTGTTTAAGTCTGTTTGCATCTGCTTAAGTTTGTTTGCCTCTGTTTCACTCTGTGTGCCTCTGTTTCACTCTGTTAAACTCTGTTTCACTCTTTTTGCCTCTGTTTAACTCTCTTTCACACTGTTTTTAGTCTGTTTAACTCTGTTTAAGTCTGTTTGCCTCTGTTTGCCTCTGTTTGCCTCTGTTTGCCTCTGCTTGCCTCTGTTTGCCTCTGCTTGCCTCTGTTTGCCTCTGTATGCCTCTGTTTGCCTCTGTATGCCTCTGTTTGCCTCTGTTTGCCTCTGTTTAACACTTTTTAACCCTGTTTGCCTCTGTTTAACCCTGTTTGCCTCTGTTTAACACTCTTTGCCTCTGTTTAACACAGCTTAAAATCTGTTTAACTCTGTTTGCCTCTGTTTCCGTCTGTTTGCCTCTGTTTCAGTCTGTTTGCCTCTGTTTCAGTCTGTTTGCCTCTGTTTCACCCTGTTTGCCTCTGTTTCACTCTGTTTGCCTCTGTTTCACTCTGTTTGCCTCTTTTGCACTCAGTTTGCTTCTGTTTCATTCTGTTTGCCTCTGTTTAACTCTGTTTGAATCTGTTTAACTCTGTTTACGTCTATTTGCCTCTGTTTAACTCTGTTTAACTCTGTTTGCCTCTGTTTAAGTCTGTTTAACACTGTTTGCCTCTGTTTAAGTCTGTTTAACTCTGTTTGCCTCTGTTTGCCTCTGTTTAAGTCTGTTTGCATCTGTTTAAGTCTGTTTGCCTCTGTTTCACTCTGTTTGCCTCTGTTTCACTCTGTTTGCCTCTGTTTCACTCTGTTTAACTCTGTTTCACTCTTTTTGCCTCTGTTTAGCTCTGTTTCACTTTGTTTGCCTCTGTTTAAGTCTGTTTAACTCTGTTTAAGTCTGTTTCCCTCTGTTTGCCTCTGTTTGCCTCTGTTTGCCTCTGCTTGCCTCTGTTTGCCTCTGCTTGCCTCTGTTTGCCTCTGTTTGCCTCTGTTTGCCTCTGTTTGCCTCTGTTTAACACTGTTTAACCCTGTTTGCCTCAGTTTAACCCTGTTTGCCTCTGTTTAACACTCTTTGCCTCAGTTTAACACTGCTTAAAATCTGTTTAACTCTGTTTGCCTCTGTTTACCAACGTTAAACCCTGTTTTCCTCTGTTTAACTCTGTTTGCATCTGTTTAAATCTGTTTGCCTCTGTTTCACTCTGTTTAACTCTGCTTGCCTCTGTTTAAGTCTGTTTGCCTCTGTTTCACTCTGTTTGCCTCTGTTAACTCTGTTTGCCTCTGTTTAACTCTTTTTGCATCTGTTTAACTCTGTTTGCATCTGTTTAAATCTGTTTGCCTCTGTTTCACTCTGTTTAACTCTGCTTGCCTCTGTTTAACTCTGTTTGCCTCTGTTTAACTCTGTTTGCCTCTGTTTCAGTCTGTTTGCCTCTGTTTCACTCTGTTTGCATCTGCTTGCCTCTGTTTAAGTCTGTTTGCATCTGCTTAAGTTTGTTTGCCTCTGTTTAAGTCTGTTTGCCTCTGTTTAAGTCTGTTTGCCTCTGTATAAGTCTTTTTGCCTCTGTTTGCCTCTGTTTGCCTTTGTTTGCCTCTGCTTGCCTCTGTTTAACTCTGTTTGCCTCTGTTTCACTCTGTTTAACTCTGTTTCACTCTGTTTCACTCTTTTTGCCTCTGTTTAACTCTCTTTCACTCTGTTTCACTCTGTTTAAGTCTGTTTAACTCTGCTAAAGTCTATTTGCCTCTGTTTGCCTCTGTTTGCCTCTGTTTGCCTCTGCTTGCCTCTGTTTGCCTCTGCTTGCCTCTGTATGCCTCTGTTTGCCTCTGTTTGCCTCTGTTTGCCTCTGTTTAGCACAGTTTAACCCTGTTTGCCTCTGTTTAACCCTGTTTGCCTCTGTTTAACAATGTTTGCCTCTGTTTACCAACGCTAAATCCTGTTTTCCTCTGTTTAACTCTGTTTGCCTCTGTTTAACTCTGTTTGCATCTGTTTAAATCTGTTTGCCTCTGTTTCACTCTGTTTAACTCTGCTTGCCTCTGTTTAAATCTGTTTGCCTCTGTTTAACTCTGTTTGCCTCTGTTTAAAGTGTTTGCCTCTGTTTAACTCTGTTTCACTCTGTTTGCCTCTGTTTCACTCTCTTTGCCTCTGTTGCACTCTGTGTGCCTCTTTTTTTGTCTGTTTGCCTCTGTTTAACTCTGTTTGCCTCTGTTTCAGTCCGTTTGCCTCTGTTTCACTCTGTTTGCCTCTGTTTCACTCTGTTTCACTTTGTTTCACTCTGTTTGCCTCTGTTTCACTCTGTTAGCCTCTGTTTAACTCTGTTTAACTGTGTTTAACTCTGTTTAAGTCTGTTTGCCTCTGTTTGCCTCTGTTTAAGTCTGTTTGCATCTGCTTAAGTTTGTTTGCCTCTGTTTAAGTCTGTTTGCCTCTGTTTAAGTCTGTTTGCCTCTGTTTAAGTCTTTTTGCGTCTGTTTGCCTCTGTTTGCCTTTGTTTGCTTCTGCTTGCCTCTGTTTGCCTCTGTTTAAATCTGTTTGCCTCTGTTTCAGTCTGTTTGCCTCTGTTTCAGTCTGTTTGCCTCTGTTTCACTCTGTTTGCCTCTGTTTCAGCTTGTTTGCCTCTGTTTCACTCTGTTTCACTCTGTTTGCCTCTGTTTCACTCTGTTTGCCTCTGCTTCACTCTGTTTGCCTCTGTTTCAGCCTGTTTGCCTCTGTTTCACTCTGTTTGCCTCTGTTTCACTCTGTTTGCCTCTGTTGCACTCTGCTTGCTTCTATTTCACTCTGTTTGCCTCTGTTTCACTCTGTTTCACTCTTTTTGCCTCTGTTTAACTCTCTTTCACTCTGTTTCACTCTGTTTAAGTCTGTTTAACTCTGCTAAAGTCTATTTGCCTCTGTTTGCCTCTGTTTGCCTCTGTTTGCCTCTGCTTGCCTCTGTTTGCCTCTGCTTGCCTCTGTTTGCCTCTGTTTGCCTCTGTTTAGCACTGTTTAACCCTGTTTGCCTCTGTTTAACCCTGTTTGCCTCTGTTTAACAATGTTTGCCTCTGTTTACCAACGCTAAACCCTGTTTTCCTCTGTTTAACTCAGTTTGCCTCTGTTTAACTCTGTTTGCATCTGTTTAAATCTGTTTGCCTCTGTTTCACTCTGTTTAACTCTGCTTGTCTCTGTTTAAATCTGTTTGCCTCTGTTTAACTCTGTTTGCCTCTGTTAACTCTGTTTGCCTCTGTTTAACTTTGTTTGCCTCTGTTTAACTCTGTTTGCCTCTGTTTAAGTGTGTTTGCCTCTGTGTAACTCTGTTTCACTCTGTTTGCCTCTGTTTCACTCTGTTTGCCTCTGTTGCACTCTGTTTGCCTCTGTTTCACTCTATTTGCCTCTGTTTAACACTGTTTAACCCTGTTTGCCTCTGTGTAACCCTGTTAGCCTCTGTTTTACCATGTTAGACTCTATTTAACACTGTTTGCCTCTGTTGAACACTATTTGCCTCTTATTAACACTGTTTGCCTCTGTTTGCCTCTGTATGCCTCTGTTTGCCTCTGTTTGCCTCAGTTTCAGTCTGTTTGCCTCTGTTTAACTCTGTTTGCCTCTGTTTCACTCTGTTTGCCTCTGTTTCAATCTGTTTGCCTCTGTTTCACTCTGTTTCACTCTGTTTGCCTCTGTTGCCTTCTGTTTGCCTCTGTTTCACTCTGTTTGCCTCTGTTTAACTCTGTTTGCCTCTGTTTAACTCTGTTTAACTCTGTTTGCCTCTGTTTAACTCTGTTTAACTCTGTATGCCTCTGTTTAAATCTGTTTAACACTGTTTGCCTCTGTTTAAGTCTGTTTAACTCTGTTTGCCTCTGTTTTCCTCTGTTTAAGTATGTTTGCATCTGTTTCAGTCTGATTGCCTCTGTTTCACTCTGTTTGCCTGTGTTTCACTCTGTTTGCCTCTGTTTCCCTCTCTTTGCCTCTGTTTCACTCTGTTTGCCGCTGTTTCACTCTGTTTAACTCGGTTTAACTCTTTGTAACTCTGTTTGCCTCTTTAACTCCGTTTGACTCTGGTTGCATCTGTTTAAGTCTGTTTAACACAGTTTGACTCTGTTTATGTCTGTTTAACTCTGTTTGCCTCTGTTTAAGTCTGTTCACCTTTATTTCACACTGTTTGCCTCTGTTTAAGTGTGTTTGCCTCTGTTTAATTCTATTTGCCTCTGTTTCAGTCTGTTTGCCTCTGTTTAAGTCTGTTTGCCTCTGTTTAAGTCTTTTTGCATCTGTTTGCCTCTGTTTGCCTCTGTTTGCCTCTATTTGCCTCTGTTTAACTCTGTTTAACTCTGTTTGCCTCTGTTTCACACTGTTAGACTCTCTGTCACTTTGTTTTTCTCGGTTTCACTCTGTTTCACTCTTTTTGCCTCTGTTTAACTATTTTTCACTCTTTTTGCCTCTGTTTGCCTCTGTTTAAGTCTGTTTGCCTCAGTTTAAGTCTATTTGCCTCTGTTTGCCTCTGTTTGCCTCTGTTTGCCTTTGTTTATCTCCATCTCTCTCTGTTTAACTCTGATGGCCTCTGTTTCACTCTGTTTGCCTCTGTTTCAATCTGTTTGCCTCTGTTTCACTCTGTTTGCCTCTGTTTCACTCTGTTTGCCTCTGTGTCACTTTGTTTATCTCGGTTTCACTCTGTTTCACTCTTTTTGCCTCTGTTTAACTATTTTTCACTCTGTTTGCCTCTGTTTGCCTCTGTTTAAGTCTGTTTGCCTCAGTTTAAGTCTATTTGCCTCTGTTTGCCTCTGTTTGCCTCTGTTTCACTCTGTTTGCCTCTTTTTCACTCTGTTTGCCGCTGTTTAACTCTGTTTAACTCGGTTTAACTCTGTTTAACTCTGTTTAACTCTGTTTGCCTCTTTAACTCTGTTTGACTCTGTTTGCATCTGTTTAAGTCTGTTTAACACTGTTTGCCTCTGTTTAAGTCTAGGTTTAACTCTGTTTGCCTCTGTTTGCCTCTGTTTAAGTCTGTTCGCCTTTGTTTCACACTGTTTGCCTCTGTTTAAGTGTGTTTGCCTCTGTTTAAGTCTGTTTGCATCTGTTTAAATCTGTTTGCCTCTGTTTAACTCTGTTTAACTGTGTTTAACTCTGTTCAAGTCTGTTTAAGTCTGTTTGCCTCTGTTTGCCTCTGTTTGCCTCTGTTTGCCTCGGTTTCCACTCTGTTTCACTCTTTTTGCCTCTGTTTAACGCTGTTTCACTCTGTTTGCCTCTGGTTGCCTCTGTTTAAGTCTGTTTACCTCTGTTAGAGTTTGTTTGCCTCTGTTTGCCTCTGTTTGCCTCTGTTTCACTCTGTTTGCCTCTGTTTAACACTGCTTAAAATCTGCATAACTCTGTTTGCCTCTGTTTCAGTCTGTTTGCCTCTGTTTCAGACTGTTTGCCTCTGTTTGCCTCTGCTTGCCTCTGTTTGCCTCTGCTTGCCTCTGTTTGCCTCTGTTTGCCTCTGTTTGCCTCTGTTTACCTCCAATTAACACCTTTTAACCCTGTTTGCCTCTGTTTAACCCTGTTTGCCTCTGTTTAACAATGTCTGCCTCTGTTTACCAACGTCAAACCCTGTTTTCCTCTGTTTAACTCTGTTTGCCTCTGTTTAAATCTGTTTGCAATCTGTTTTAACTCTGTTTGCCTCTGTTTCACTCTGTTTGCCTCTGTTTGCCTCTGTGTCACTCTGTATATCTCGGTTCACTCTGTTTCACTCTTTTTGCCTCTGTTTAACTATTTTTCACTCTGTTTGCCTCTGTTTGCCTCTGTTTAAGTCTGTTTGGCTCAGTTTAAGTCTATTTGCCTCTGTTTGCCTCTGTTTGCCTCTGTTTGCCTCTGTTTCAGGCTGTTTGCCTCTGTTTGCCTCTGCTTGCCTCTGTTTGCCTCTGCTTGCCTCTGTTTGCCTCTGTTTGCATCTGTTTGCCTCTGTTTACCTCTGATTAACACTGTTTAACCCTGTTTGCCTCTGTTTAACCCTGTTTGCCTCTGTTTAACAATGTCTGCCTCTGTTTACCAACGTTAAACCCTGTTTTCCTCTGTTTAACTCTGTTTGCCTCTGTTTAAATCTGTTTGCATCTGTTTAAATCTGTTGCCTCTGTTTCACTCTGTTTAACTCTGCTTGCCTCTGTTTAAATCTGTTTGCCTCTGTTTAACTCTGTTTGCCTCTGTTAACTCCGTTTGCCTCTGTTTAACTTTGTTTGCCTCTGTTTAACTCTGTTTGCCTCTGTTTAAGTGTGTTTGCCTCTGTTTAACTCTGTTTCACTCTGTTTGCCTCTGTTTCACTCTGTTTGCCTCTGTTGCACTCTGTTTGCCTCTGTTTTTCTCTGTTTGCCTCTGTTTCACTCTGTTTGCCTCTGTTTCACTCTGCTTGCCTCTGTTTAACACTGTTTAACCCTGTTTGCCTCTGTGTAACCCTGTTAGCCTCTGTTTTAACATGTTAGACTCTGTTTAACACTGTTTGCCTCTGTTGAACACTGTTTGCCTCTGTTTGCTTCTGTTTGCCTCTGTTTGCCTCAGTTTCAGTCTGTTTGTCTCTGTTGAACTCTGTTTGCCTCTGATTCACTCTGTTTGCCTCTGTTTCAATCTGTTTGCCTCTGTTTCACTCTGTTTGCCTCTGTTTCACTCTGTTTGCCTCTGTTTCACTCTGTTAAACTCTGTTTCACTCTGTTTCACTCTTTTTGCCTCTGTTTAACTCTCTTTCACACTGTTTTTAGTCTGTTTAACTCTGTTTAAGTCTGTTTGCCTCTGTTTGCCTCTGTTTGTCTCTGTTTGCCTCTGCTTGCCTCTGTTTGCCTCTGCTTGCCTCTGTTTGCCTCTGTATGCCTCTGTTTGCCTCTGTATGCCTCTGCTTGCCTCTGTTTGCCTCTGTTTAACACTGCTTAAACCTGTTTGCCTCTGTTTAAACCCTGTTTGCCTCTGTTTAACACTGTTTGCCTCTGTTTAACACAGCTTAAAATCTGTTTAACTCTGTTTGCCTCTTTTTCAGTCTGTTTGCCTCTGTTTCAGTCTGTTTGCCTCTGTTTCACTCTGTTTGCCTCTGTTTCACCCTGTTTCACTCTGTCTGCCTCTGTTTCACTCTGTTTGCCTCTGTTGCACTCTGTTTGCTTCTGTTTCACTCTGTTTGCCTCTGTTTAACTCTGTTTAACTCTGTTTAACTCTGTTTAACTCTGTTTAGTCTGTTTGCCTCTGGTTTAACTCTGTTTAACTCAGTTTGCCTCTGTTTAAATCTGTTTAACTCTGTTTGCCTCTGTTTGCCTCTGTTTAATTATGTTTTGCATCTGTTTAAGTCTGGTTACCTCTGTTTCACTCTGTTTGCCTCTGTTTCACTCTGTTTGCCTCTGTTTCACTCTGTTTGCCTCTGTTTCACTCTGTTAAAATCTGTTTCACTCTGTTTCACTCTTTTTGCCTCTGTTTAACTCTCTTTCACACTGTTTTTAGTCTGTTTAACTCTGTTTAAGTCTGTTTGCCTCTGCTTGCCTCTGTTTGCCTCTGCTTGCCTCTGTTTGCCTCTGTATGCCTCTGTTTGCCTCTGTATGCCTCTGCTTGCCTCTGTTTGCCTCTGTTTAACACTGCTTAAACCTGTTTGCCTCTGTTTAACCCTGTTTGCCTCTGTTTAACACTGTTTGCCTCTGTTTAACACAGCTTAAAATCTGTTTAACTCTGTTTGCCCTCTTTTTCAGTCTGTTTGCCTCTGTTTCAGTCTGTTTGCCTCTGTTTCACTCTGTTTGCCTCTGTTTCACCCTGTTTGCCTCTGTTTCACTCTGTCTGCCTCTGTTTCACTCTGTTTGCCTCTGTTGCACTCTGTTTGCTTCTGTTTCACTCTGTTTGCCTCTGTTTAACTCTGTTTAACTCTCTTTAAGTCTGTTTGCCTCTGTTTAACTCTGTTTAACTCTGTTTGCCTCTGTTTAAGTCTGTTTAACACTGTTTGCCTCTGCTTAAGTCTGTTTAACTCTGTTTGCCTCTGTTTGCCTCTGTTTGCCTCTGTTTAACTCTGTTTAACTCTGTTTGCCTCTGTTTCACACTGTTTGCCCTCTCTGTCACTTTGTTTATCTCGGTTTCACTCTGTTTCACTCTTTTTGGCCTCAGTTTAACTATTTTTCACTCTTTTTGCCTCTGTTTGCCTCTGTTTAAGTCTGTTTGCCTCAGTTTAAGTCTATTTGCCTCTGTTTGCCTCTGTTTGCCTCTGTTTGCCTTTGTTTAGCTCCATCTCACTCTGTTTAACTCTGATGGCCTCTGTTTCACTCTGTTTGCCTCTGTTTCACTCTGTTTGCCTCTGTTTCACTCTGTTTGCCTCTGTTTCACTCTGTTTGCCTCTGTGTCACTTTGTTTATCTCGGTTTCACTCTGTTTCACTCTTTTTGCCTCTGTTTAACTATTTTTCACTCTGTTTGCCTCTGTTTGCCTATGTTTAAGTCTGTTTGCATCAGTTTAAGTCTATTTGCCCTCTGTTTGCCTCTGTTTGCCTCTGTTCACTCTGTTTGCCTCTTTTTCACTCTGTTTGCCGCTGTTTAACTCTGTTTAACTCGGTTTAACTCTGTTTAACTCTGTTTGCCTCTTTAACTCTGTTTGACTCTGTTTGCATCTGTTTAAGTCTGCTTAACACTGTTTGCCTCTGTTACGTCTAGGTTTAACTCTGTTTGCCTCTGTTTGCCTCAGTTTAAGTCTGTTCGCCTTTGTTTCACACTGTTTGCCTCTGTTTAAGTGTGTTTGCCTCTGTTTAAGTCCTGTTTGCATCTGTTTAAATCTGTTTGCTTCTGTTTAACTCTGTTTAACTGTGTTTAACTCTTGTTCAAGTCTGTTTAAGTCTGTTTGCCTCTGTTTGCCTCTGTTTGCCTCGGTTTCACTCTGTTTCACTCTTTTTGCCTCTGTTTAACGCTGTTTCACTCTGTTTGCCTCTGGTTGCCTCTGTTTAAGTCTGTTTACCTCTGTTAGAGTTTGTTTGCCTCTGTTTGCCTCTGTTTGCCTCTGTTTCACTCTGTTTGCCTCTGTTTAACACTGCTTAAAATCTGCATAACTCTGTTTGCCTCTGTTTGCCTCTGTTTAAGTCTGTTGTGCCTCAGTTTAAGTCTATTTGCCTCTGTTTGCCTCTGTTTGCCTCTGTTTGCCTCTGTTTCAGGCTGTTTGCCTCTGTTTGCCTCTGCTTGCTTCTGTTTGCCTCTGCTTGCCTCTGTTTGCCTCTGTTTGCATCTGTTTGCCTCTGTTTACCTCTGATTAACACTGTTTAACCCTGTTTGCCTCTGTTTAACCCTGTTTGCCTCTGTTTAACAATGTCTGCCTCTGTTTACCAACGTTAAACCCGGTTTTCCTCTGTTTAACTCTGTTTGCCTCTGTTTAAATCTGTTTGCATCTGTTTATATCTGTTTGCCTCTGTTTCACACTGTTTAACTCTGCTTGCATCGTTTAAATCTGTTTGCCTCTGTTTCAGTCTGTTTGCCTCTGTTTCAGTCTGTTTGCCTCTGTTTCAGTCTGCTGCCTTGTTTCACTCTGTTTCACTCTGTTTGCCTCTGTTTCTCTCTGTTTGCCTCTGTTGCACTCTGTTTTGCCTCTGTTTCACTCTGTTTGCATCTGTTTAAATCTGTTTGCACCTGTTTCACTCTGTTTAACTCTGCTAGCCTCTGTTTAACTCTGTTTGCTTCTGTTTAACTCTGTTTGCCTCTGTTAACTCTGTTTGCCTCTGTTAACTGTGTTTGCCTCTGTAGTACTCTGTTTGCCTCTGTTTCACTCTGTTTGCCTCTGTTTCACTCTGTTTGCCTCTGTTTTTCTCTGTTTGCCTCTGTTTAAATCTCTTTGCCACTGTTTCACTCTGTTTGCCTCTGTTTCACTCTGTTTGCCTCTGTTTCACTCTGGTCAACTCTGTTTCACTCTGTTTAAGTCTGTTTAACTCTGTTTAAGTCTGTTTGCCTCTGTTTGCCTCTGTTTGCCTCTGCTTGCCTCTGTTTGCCTCTCCTTGCCTCTGTTTGCCTCTGTATGCCTCTGTTTGCCTCTGTTTGCCTCTGTTTAACACTGTTTAACCCTGTTTGCCTCTGTTTCACTCTGTTTGCCTATGTTTCACTCTGTTTGCCTCTGTTTCAATCTGTTTGCCTCTGTTTCACTCTGTTTTGCCTCTGTTTCACTCTGTTTGCCTCTGTTGCACTCTGTTTGCCTCTGTTTCACGCTGTTTGCCTCTGTTTAACTCTGTTTAACTCTGTTTAACTCTGTTTAACTCTGTTTGCCTCTGTTTAACTCTGTTTAACTCAGTTTGCCTCTGTTTAAATCTGTTTAACTCTGTTTGCCTCTGTTTGCCTCTGTTTAATTATGTTTGCATCTGTTTAAGTCTGGTTACCTCTGTTTCACTCTGTTTGCCTCTGTTTCACTCTGTTTGCCTCTGTTTCACTCTGTTTGCCTCTGTTTCACTCTGTTAAACTCTGTTTCACTCTGTTTCACTCTTTTTGCCTCTGTTTAACTCTCTTTCACACTGTTTTTAGTCTGTTTAACTCTGTTTAAGTCTGTTTGCCTCTGTTTGCCTCTGTTTGTCTCTGTTTGCCTCTGCTTGCCTCTGTTTGCCTCTGCTTGCCTCTGTGTTGCCTCTGTATGCCTCTGTTTGCCTCTGTATGCCTCTGCTTGCCTCTGTTTGCCTCTGTTTAACACTGCTTAAACCTGTTTGCCTCTGTTTAACCCTGTTTGCCTCTGTTTAACACTGTTTGCCTCTTTTTCAGTCTGTTTGCCTCTGTTTCAGTCTGTTTGCCTCTGTTTCACTCTGTTTGCCTCTGTTTCACCCTGTTTGCCTCTGATTCACTCTGTTTCACTCTGTCTGCCTCTGTTTCACTCTGTTTGCCTCTGTTGCACTCTGTTTGCTTCTGTTTTCACTCTGTTTGCCTCTGTTTAACTCTGTTTAACTCTGTTTAACTCTGTTTAAGTCTGTTTGCCTCTGTTTAACTCTGTTTAACTCTGTTTGCCTCTGTTAAGTCTGTTTAACACTGTTTGCCTCTGCTTAAGTCTGTTTAACTCTGTTTGCCTCTGTTTGCCTCTGTTTAAGTCTGTTTGCATCTGTTTAAGTCTGTTTGCCTCTGTTTCACTCTGTTTGCCTCTTTTTCCACTCTGTTTGCCTCTGTTTCACTCTGTTTAACTCTGTTTCACTCTGGTTAAGTCTGTTTGCCTCTGTTTAACTCTGTTTCACTTTGTTTTGCTCTGTTTAAGTCTGTTTAAATCTGTTTAAGTCTGTTTGCCTCTTTTTGCCTCTGTTTGCCTCTGCTTGCCCCTGTTTGCCTCTGTTTGCCTCCGTTTGCCTCTGTTTAACACTGTTTAACCCGGTTTGCCTCTGTTTAACCCTGTTTGCCTCTGTTTAACACTCTTCGCCTCTGTTTAACACTGCTTAAAATCTGTTTAACTCTGTTTGCCTCTGTTTACCAACGTTAAACCCTGTTTTCCTCTGTTTAACTCTGTTTGCCTCTGTTTAACTCTTTTTGCATCTGTTTAACTCTGTTTGCATCTGTTTATATCTGTTTGCCTCTGTTTCACTCTGTTTAACTCTGCTAGCTTCTGTTTAACTCTGTTTAACTGTGTTTCACTCTGTTTGCCTCTGTTTCACTCTGTTTGCCTCTGTTTCACTCTGTTTGCCTCTGTTTTTCTCTGTTTGGCCTCTGTTTAACTCTGTTTGCCACTGTTTCACTCTGTTTGCCTCTGTTTCACTCTGTTTGCCTCTGTTTCACTCTGGTCAACTCTGTTTCACTCTTTTTGCCTCTGTTTAACTCTGTTTCACTCTGTTTAAGTCTGTTTAACTCTGTTTAAGTCTGTTTGCCTCTGTTTGCCGCTGTTTGCCTCTGCTTGCCTCTGTTTGCCTCTCCTTGCCTCTGTTTGCCTCTGTATGCCTCTGTTTGCCTCTGTTTGCATCTGTTTAACACTGTTTAACCCTGTTTGCCTCTGTTTCACTCTGTTTGCCTCTGTTTCACTCTGTTTGCCTCTGTTTCACTCTGTTTGCCTCTGTTTCCTCTGTTTGCCTCTGTTTTTCTCTGTTTGCCTCTGTTTCACTCTGTTTGCCTATGTTTCACTCTGTTTGCCTCTGTTTCACTCTGTTCGCCTCTGTTTCACTCTGTTTGCCTCTGTTGCACTCTGGTCAACTCTGTTTCACTCTTTTTGCCTCTGTTTAACTCTGTTTCACTCTGTTTAAGTCTGTGTAACTCTGTTTAAGTCTTTTTGCCTCTCTTGCCTCTGTTTGCCTCTGGTTGCCTCTGCTTGCCTCTGTTTGCCTCTGCTTGCCTCTGTTTGCCTCTGTATATCTCTGTTTGCCTCTGTTTGCCACTGTTTGCCTCTGTTTAACACTGTTTAACCCTGTTTGCCTCTGTTTAACCCTGTTTGCCTCTGTTTAACACTGTTTGCCTCTGTTTAACACTGCTTAAAATCTGTTTAAATCTGTTTGCCTCTGTTTCAGTCTGTTTGCCTCTGTTTCAGTCTGTTTGCCTCTGTTTCAGTCTGCTGCCCTCTGTTTCACTCTGTTTCACTCTGTTTGCCTCTGTTTCTCTCTGTTTGCCTCTGTTGCACTCTGTTTGCCTCTGTTTCACTCTGTTTGCATCTGTTTAAATCTGTTTGCACCTGTTTCACTCTGTTTAACTCTGCTAGCCTCTGTTTAACTCTGTTTGCTTCTGTTTAACTCTGTTTGCCTCTGTTAACTCTGTTTGCCTCTGTTAACTGTGTTTGCCTCTGTAGTACTCTGTTTGCCTCTGTTTCACTCTGTTTGCCTCTGTTTCACTCTGTTTGCCTCTGTTTCACTCTGTTTGCCTCTGTTTTTCTCTGTTTGCCTCTGTTTAAATCTGTTTGCCACTGTTTCACTCTGTTTGCCTCTGTTTCACTCTGTTTTGCCTCTGTTTCACTCTGGTCAACTCTGTTTCACTCTGTTTAAGTCTGTTTAACTCTGTTTAAGTCTGTTTGCCTCTGTTTGCCTCTGTTTGCCTCTGCTTGCCTCTGTTTGCCTCTCCTTGCCTCTGTTTGCCTCTGTATGCCTCTGTTTGCCTCTGTTTGCCTCTGTTTAACACTGTTTAACCCTGTTTTGCCTCTGTTTCACTCTGTTTGCCTATGTTTCACTCTGTTGCCTCTGTTTCACTCTGTTCGCCTCTGTTTCACTCTGTTTGCCTCTCTTTGCCTCTGTTTGCCTCTGTTTGCCTCTGCTTGCCTCTGTTTGCCTCTGCTTGCGTCTGTTTGCCTCTGTATATCTCTGTTTGCCTCTGTTTGCCTCTGTTTGCATCTGTTTAACACTGTTTTAACCCTGTTTGCCCTCTGTTTAACCCTGTTTTGCCTCTGTTTAACACTGTTTGCCTCTGTTTAACACTGCTTAAAATCTGTTTAACTCTGTTTGCCTCTGTTTCAGTCTGTTTGCCTCTGTTTCAGTCTGTTTGCCTCTGTTTCACTCTGTTTGCCTCTGTTTCACTCTGTTCACTCTGTTTGCCTCTGCTTCACTCTGCTTGCCTCTGTTGCACTCTGTTTGCCTCTGTTTCACTCTGTTTTGCCTCTGTTTAACTCTGTTTAACTGTGTTTAACTCTGTTTATATCTGTTTGCTCTGTTTGCCTCTGTTTAAGTCTGTTTGCATCAGCTTAAGTCTGTTTTGCCTCTGTTTAAGTCTGTTTGCCTCTGTTTAAGTCTTTTTGCCTCTGTTTGCCTCTGTTAACTCTGTTTGCCTCTGTTTAAGTCTTTTTGCATCTGTTTAACTCTGTTTGCATCTGTTTAAATCTGTTTGCCTCTGTTTCACTCTGTTTAACTCTGCTTGCCTCTGTTTAACTCTGTTTGCCTCTGTTTAACTCTGTTTGCCTCTGTTAACTCTGTTTGCCTCTGTAGAACTCTGTTTGCCTCTGTTTAAATCTGTTTGCCTCTGCTTAACTGTGTTTGCTTCTGTTTAACTGTTTTTCACTCTGTTTGCCTCTGTTAAACTCTGTTTGCCTCTGTTTCACTCTGTTTGCCTCTGTTTCAATCTGTTTGCCTCTGTTTCACCTCTGGTCAACTCTGTTTCACTCCTTTTGCCTCTGTTTAACTCTGTTTCACTCTGTTTTAGTCTGTTTAACTCTGTTTAAGTCTGTTTGCCTCTGTTTTGCCTCTGTTTGCCTATGCTTGCCTCTGTTTGCCTCTGCTTGCCTCTGTTTGCCTCTGTATGCCTCTGTTTGCCTCTGTTTGCCTCTGTTTAACACTCTTTAACCTGTTTAACCCTGTTTGCCTCTGTTTAACCCTGTTTGCCTCTGTTTAACACTGTTTGCCTCTGCTTAACACTGCTAAAATCTGTTTAAACTCTGTTTGCCTCTGTTTCAGTCTGTTTGCCTCTGTTTCAGTCTGTTTGCCTCTGTTTCACTCTGTTTGCCTCTGTTTCACTCTGTTTAACTCTGTTTGCCTCTGTTGCACTCTGTTAGCCTCTGTTTAACTCTGTTTAACTGTGTTTAACTCTGTTTAAGTCTGTTTGCCTCTGTTTGCCTCTGTTTAAGTCTGTTTGCATCTGTTTAAGTCTGTTTGCCTCTGCTTAAGTCTGTTTGCTTCTGTTTAAGTCTGTTTGCCTCTGTTTTAAGTCTTTTTGCCTCTGTTTGCCTCTGTTTGCCTTTGTTTGCCTCTGCTTGCCTCTGTTTGCCTCTGTTTAACTCTGTTTGCCTCTGTTTCACTCTGTTTAACTCTGTTTCACTCTGTCTCACTCTTTTTGCCTCTGTTTTAACTCTCTTTCACTCTGTTTCACTCTGTTTAAGTCTGTTTAACTCTGCTAAAGTCTATTTGCCTCTGTTTGCCTCTGTTTTCCTCTGCTTGCCTCTGTTTGCCTCTGCTTGCCTCTGTTTGCCTCTGTTTGCCTCTGTTTGCCTCTGTTTGCCTCTGTTTAGCACAGTTTAACCCTGTTTGCCTCTGTTTAACCCTGTTTGCCTCTGTTTAACAATGTTTGCCTCTGTTTACCAACGCTAAACCCTGTTTTCCTCTGTTAAACTCTGTTTGCCTCTGTTTAACTCTGTTTGCATCTGTTTAAATCTGTTTGCCTCTGTTTCACTCTGTTTAAATCTGCTTGCCTCTGTTTAAATCTGTTTGCCTCTGTTTAACTCTGTTTGCCTCTGTTTAACTTTGTTTGCCTCTGTTTAACTCTGTTTGCCTCTGTTTAAGTGTGTCTGCCTCTGTTTAACTCTGTTTCACTCTGTTTGCCTCTGTTTCACTCTGTTTGCC
>JANJGN010004072.1:0-36982 GCA_026770705.1 Isurus oxyrinchus
GAGGGGAGAGAGAGGAGGAACACAGAGGGGGAGAGAGGAGGAACACAGAGGGGCAGAGAGAGGAGGAACACAGAGAGGGAGAGAGAGGAGGAACACAGAGGGGGAGAGAGAGGAGGAACACAGAGAGGGAGAGAGAGGAGGAACACAGAGGGGGAGAGAGGAGGAACACAGAGGGGGAGAGAGAGGAGGAACACAGAGGGGGAGAGAGAGGAGGAACAGAGCGGGAAGAGAGAGGAGGAACACAGAGAGGGAGATAGAGGAGGAACACAGAGGGGGAGAGAGAGGAGGAACACAGAGAGGGAGAGAGAGGAGGAGCACAGAGGGGGAGAGAGAGGAAGAACACAGAGGGGGAGAGAGAGGAGGAACACAGAGGGGGAGAGAGAGGAGGAACACAGAGGGGGAGAGAGGAGGAACACAGAGGGGGAGAGAGAGGAGGAACACAGAGGGGGAGAGAGAGGAGGAACACAGAGGGAGAGAGAGGAGGAACACAGAGGGAGAGAGAGGAGGAACACAGAGGGGGAGAGAGAGGAGGAACACAGAGGGGGAGAGAGAGGAGGAACACAGAGGGGGAGAGAGAGGAGGAACACAGAGGGGGAGAGAGAGGAGGAACACAGAGGGGGAGAGAGGAGGAACAGAGAGAGGGAGAGAGAGGAGGAACACAGAGGGGGGAGAGAGAGGAAGAACACAGAGGGGGAGAGAGAGGAGGAACACAGAGGGGGAGAGAGAGGAGGAACACAGAGAGGGAGAGAGAGGAGGAACACAGAGGGGGAGAGAGAGGAGGAACACAGAGGGGGAGAGAGAGGTGGAACACAGAGGGGGAGAGAGAGGAGGAACACAGAGGGAGAGAGAGGAGGAACACAGAGGGTGAGAGAGAGGAGGAACACAGAGGAGGAGAGAGAGGAGGAACACAGAGGGGGGAGAGAGAGGAGGAACACAGAGAGGGAGAGAGAGGAGGAACACAGAGGGGGCGAGAGAGGGAGGAACACAGAGGGAGAGAGAAAGGAGGAACACAGAGGGGGAGAGAGAGGAGGAACACAGAGAGGGAGAGAGAGGAGGAACACAGAGGGAGAGAGAGGAGGAATACAGAGGGGGAGAGAGAGGAGGAACACAGAGGGGGAGAGAGAGGAGGAACACAGAGGGGGAGAGAGAGGAGGAACACAGAGGGGGAGAGAGAGGAGGAACACAGAGAGGGAGAGAGAGGAGGAACACAGAGGGGGAGAGAGAGGAGGAACACAGAGGGGGAGAGAGAGGAGGAACACAGAGGGGGAGAGAGAGAAGGAACACAGAGAGGGAGAGAGAGGAGGAACACAGAGGGGGAGAGAGAGGAGGAAGACAGAGAGGGGGAGAGAGGAGGAACACAGAGGGGGAGAGAGAGGAGGAACACAGAGGGGGAGAGAGAGGAGGAACACAGAGAGGGAGAGAGAGGAGGAACACAGAGGGGGAGAGAGAGGAGGAACACAAAGAGGGAGAGAGGAGGAACACAGAGGGGGAGAGAGAGGAAGAACACAGAGGGGGAGAGAGAGGAGGAACACAGAGAGGGAGAGAGAGGAGGAACACAGAGGGGGAGAGAGAGGAGGAACACAGAGAGGGGGAGAGAGAGGAGGAACACAGAGGGGGAGAGAGGAGGAACACAGAGGGGGAGAGAGAGGAGGAACACAGAGGGGGAGAGAGAGGAGGAACACAGAGGGGGAGAGAGAGGAGGAACACAGAGGGGGAGAGAGAGGAGGAACACAGAGGGGGAGAGAGAGGAGGAACACAGAGAGGGAGAGAGAGGAGGAACACAGAGGGGGAGAGAGAGGAGGAACAAAGAGGGGGAGAGAGAGGAGGAACACAGAGGGGGAGAGAGAGGAGGAACACAGAGCGGGAGAGAGAGGAGGAACACAGAGGGGGAGAGAGAGGAGGAACACAGAGAGGGAGAGAGAGGAGGAACACAGAGGGGCTGAGAGAGGAGGAACACAGAGGGGGAGAGAGAGGAGGAACACAGAGGGGGTGAGAGAGGAGGAACACAGAGGGGGAGAGAGAGGAGGATCACAGAGGGGGAGAGAGAGGAGGAACACAGAGGGGGAGAGAGAGGAGGAACACAGAGGGGGAGAGAGAGGAGGAACACAGAGGGGGAGAGAGAGGAGGAACACAGAGGGGGAGAGAGAGGAGGAGCGCAGAGGGAGAGAGAGGAGGAACACAGAGGGGGAGAGAGAGGAGGAACACAGAGGGGGAGAGAGAGGAGGAACAGAGAGAGGGAGAGAGAGGAGGAACACAGAAGGGGAGAGAGAGGAGGAACACAGAGGGGGAGAGAGAGGAGAAACACAGAGGGGGAGAGAGAGGAGGAACACAGAGAGAGAGAGAGAGAGGAGGAACACAGAGGGGGAGAGAGAGGAGGAACACAGAGGGGGAGAGAGAGGAGGAACACAGAGGGGGAGAGAGGAGGAACACAGAGGAGAAGAGAGAGGAGGAACACAGAGGGGGAGAGAGGAGGAACACAGAGGGGGAGAGAGAGGAGGAACACAGAGGGGGAGAGAGAGGAGGAACACAGAGGGGGAGAGAGAGGATGAACACAGAGGGGGAGAGAGAGGAGGAACACAGAGGGAGAGAGAGGAGGAACACAGAGGGGGAGAGAGAGGAGGAACACAGAGGGTGAGAGAGAGGAGGAACACAGAGGGGGAGAGAGAGGAGGAACACAGAGGGGGAGAGAGAGGAGGAACACAGAGGGGGAGAGAGAGGAGGAACACAGAGGGGGAGAGAGAGGAGGAACACAGAGGGGGAGAGAGAGGAGGAACACAGAGGGGGAGAGAGAGGAGGAACACAGAGGGGGAGAGAGAGGAGGAACACAGAGGGGGAGAGAGAGGAGGAACACAGAGGGGGAGAGAGAGGAGGAACACAGAGGGTGAGAGAGGAGGAACAGAGAGGGGGAAAGAGAGGAGGAACACAGAGGGGGAGAGAGAGGAGGAACACAGAGGGGGAGAGAGAGGAGGAACACAGAGGGGGAGAGAGAGGAGGAACACAGAGAGAGGGAGAGAGAGGAGGAACACAGAGAGGGAGAGAGAGGAGGAACACAGAGGGGGAGAGAGAGGAGGAACACAGAGAGGGAGAGAGAGGAGGAACACAGAGGGGGAGAGAGAGGAGGAACAGAGAGGGGGAGAGAGATGAGGAACACAGAGGGGGAGAGAGAGGAGGAACGCAGAGAGGGAGAGAGAGGAGGGAACACAGAGGGGGAGAGAGAGGAGGAACACAGAGAGGGAGAGAGAGGAGGAACAGAGAGGGGGAGAGAGAGGAGGAGCACAGAGGGGGAGAGAGAGGAGGAACACAGAGAGGGAGAGAGAGGAGGAACACAGAGGGGGAGAGAGAGGAGGAACACCGAGGGGGAGAGAGAGGAGGAACACAGAGGGGGAGAGAGAGGAGGAACACAGAGGGGGAGAGAGGAGGAACACAGAGGGGGAGAGTGAGGAGGAACACAGAGGGGGAGAGAGGAGGAACACAGAGGGGGAGAGAGAGGAGGAACACAGAGAGGGAGAGAGAGGAGGAACACAGAGGGGGAGAGAGAGGAGGAACACAGAGAGGGAGAGAGAGGAGGAACACAGAGGGGGGAGAGAGAGGAGGAACAGAGAGGGGGAGAGAGAGGAGGAACACAGAGAGGGAGAGAGAGGAGGAACACAGAGGGGGAGAGAGAGGAGGAACACAGAGGGGGAGAGAGAGGAGGAACACAGAGAGGGAGAGAGAGGAGGAACACAGAGCGGGAAGAGAGAGGAGGAACACAGAGAGGGAGAGAGAGGAGGAACACAGAGAGGGGAGAGAGAGGAGGAACACAGAGGGGGAGAGAGAGGAGGAACACAGAGGGGGAGAGAGAGGAGGAACACAGAGGGGGAGAGAGAGGAGGAACACAGAGGGGGAGAGAGGAGGAACACAGAGGGGGAGAGAGAGGAGGAACACAGAGGGGGAGAGAGAGGAGGAATACAGAGGGGGAGAGAGGAGGAACACAGAGGGGGAGAGAGAGGAGGAACACAGAGGGGGAGAGAGAGGAGGAACACAGAGGGGGAGAGAGAGGAGGAACACAGAGGGGGAGAGAGAGGAGGAACACAGAGAGGGAGAGAGAGGAGGAACACAGAGGGAGAGAGAGGAGGAACACAGAGGGGGAGAGAGGAGGAACACAGAGGGGGAGAGAGAGGAGGAACACAGAGGGGGAGGTAGAGGAGGAACACAGAGGCGGAGAGAGAGGAGGAACACAGAGGGGGAGAGAGAGGCGGAACACAGAGGGGGAGAGAGAGGAGGAACACAGAGGGGGAGAGAGAGGAGGAACACAGAGGGGGAGAGAGAGGAAGGAACACAGAGGGGGAGAGAGAGGAGGAACACAGAGGGGGAGAGAGAGGAGGAACACAGAGGGGGAGAGAGAGGAGGAACACAGAGAGGGAGAGAGAGGAGGAACACAGAGGGGGAGAGAGAGGAGGAACACAGAGGGAGAGAGAGGAGGAACAGAGAGGGGGAGAGAGAGGAGGAACACAGAGGGGGAGAGAGAGGAGGAACACAGAGGGGGAGAGAGAGGAGGAACACAGAGGGGGAGAGAGAGGAGGAACACAGAGGGGGAGAGAGAGGAGGAACACAGAGGGGGAGAGCGAGGAGGAACACAGAGAGGGAGAGAGAGGAGGAACACAGAGGGGGAGAGAGAGGAGGAACACAGAGGGGGGAGAGAGAGGAGGACCACAGAGGGGGAGAGAGAGGAGGAACACAGAGGGGGAGAGAGAGGAGGAACACAGAGAGGGAGAGAGAGGAGGAACACAGAGGGGGAGAGAGAGGAGGAACACAGAGAGGGAGAGAGAGGAGGAACACAGAGGGGGAGAGAGAGGAGGAACACAGAGGAGGAGAGAGAGGAGGAACACAGAGGGGGAGAGAGAGGAGGAACACAGAGGGGGAGAGAGAGGAGGAACACAGAGGGGGAGAGAGAGGAGGAACACAGAGAGGTAGAGAGGAGGAACACAGAGGGGGGAGAGAGAGGAGGAACAGAGAGAGGGAGAGAGAGGAGGAACACAGAGGGGGAGAGAGAGGAGGAACACAGAGGGGGAGAGAGAGGAGGAACACAGAGGGGGAGAGAGAGGAGGAACACAGAGGGAGAGAGAGGAGGAACACAGAGAGGGAGAGAGAGGAGGAACACAGAGGGGGAGAGAGAGGTGGAACACAGAGGGGGAGAGAGAGGAGGAACACAGAGGGAGAGAGAGAGGAGGAACACAGAGGGGGAGAGAGAGGAGGAACACAGAGGGGGAGAGAGAGGAGGAACAAGAGGGGGAGAGAGAGGAGGAACACAGAGGGAGAGAGAGGAGGAACAGAGAGAGGGAGAGAGAGGAGGAACACAGAGGGAGAGAGAGGAGGAACACAGAGGGGGAGAGAGAGGAGGAACAGAGAGAGGGAGAGAGAGGAGGAACACAGAGAGGGAGAGAGAGGGGGAACACGGAGGGAGAGAGAGGAGGAACACAGAGAGGGAGAGAGAGGAGGAACACAGAGAGGGAGAGAGAGGAGGATCACAGAGAGGGAGAGAGAGGAGGAACATAGAGGGGGAGAGAGAGGAGGAACACAAAGAAAGGGAGAGAGAGGAGGAACACAGAGAGGGAGAGAGAGGAGGAACACAGAGGGGGAGAGAGAGGAGGAACACAGAGAGGGAGAGAGAGGAGGAACACAGAGGGGGAGAGAGAGGAGGAACACAGAGGGGGAGAGAGAGAAGGAACACAGAGGGGGAGAGAGAGGAGGAACACAGAGAGGGAGAGAGAGGAGGAACACAGAGGGGGAGAGAGAGGAGGAACACAGAGGGGGAGAGAGAGGAGGAACACAGAAGGGGAGAGAGAGGAGGAACACAGAGGGGGAGAGAGAGGACGAACACAGAGGGGGAGAGAGAGGAGGAACACAGAGGGGGAGAGAGAGGAGGAACACAGAGGGGGAGAGAGGAGGAACACAGAGGGGGAGAGAGAGGAGGAACACAGAGGGGGAGAGACAGGAGGAACACAGAGTGGGAGAGAGAGGAGGAACACAGAGGGAGAGAGAGGAGGAACACAGAGGGGGAGAGAGAGGAGGAACACAGAGGGGGAGAGAGAGGAGGAACACAGAGGGGGAGAGAGAGGAGGAAACACAGAGGCAGAGAGAGGAGGAACACAGAGGGAGAGAGAGGAGGAACACAGAGGGGGAGAGAGAGGAGGAACACAGAGGGGGAGAGAGAGGCGGAACACAGAGGGGGAGAGCAGGAGGAACACAGAGGGGGAGAGAGAGGAGGAACACAGAGGGGGAGAGAGAGGAGGAACACAGAGGGGGAGAGAGAGGAGGAAAACAGAGAGGGAGAGAGAGGAGGAACAAAGAGGGGGAGAGAGAGGAGGAACACAGAGGGAGAGAGAGGAGGAAACAGAGAGGGGGGAGAGAGAGGAGGAGGAACACAGAGGGGGAGAGAGAGGAGGAACACAGAGGGGGAGAGAGAGGAGGAACACAAAGTGGGAGAGAGAGGAGGAACACAGAGGGAGAGAAAGGAGGAACACAGAGGGAGAGAGAGAGGAGGAACAGAGAGAGGGAGAGAGAGGAGGAACACAGAGAGGGAGAGAGAGGAGGAACACAGAGGGAGAGAGAGGAGGAACAGAGAGGGGGAGAGAGAGGAGGAACACAGAGGGGGAGAGAGAGGAGGAAAACAGAGGGGGAGAGAGAGGAGGAACACAGAGGGGGAGAGAGAGGAGGAACACAGAGAGAGGGAGAGAGAGGAGGAACACAGAGAGAGGGAGAGAGAGGAGGAACACAGAGGGGGAGAGAGAGGAGGAACACAGAGAGGGAGAGAGAGGAGGAACACAGAGGGGGAGAGAGAGGAGGAACACAGAGGGGGAGGGAGAGGAGGAACACAGAGAGGGAGAGAGAGGAGGAACACAGAGGGGGGAGAGAGAGGAGGAACACAGAGAGGGAGAGAGAGGAGGAACAGAGAGGGGGAGAGAGAGGAGGAGCACAGTGGGGGAGAGAGAGGAGGAACACAGAGAGGGAGAGAGAGGAGGAACACAGAGGGGGAGAGAGAGGAGGAACACCGAGGGGGAGAGAGAGGAGGAACACAGAGGGAGAGAGAGGAGGAACACAGAGGGGGAGAGAGAGGAGGAACACAGAGGGGGAGAGAGAGGAGGAACACAGAGAGGGAGAGAGAGGAGGAACACAGAGAGGGAGAGAGAGGAGGAACACAGAGAGGGAGAGAGAGGAGGAACACAGAGGGGGAGAGAGAGGAGGAACACAGAGAGGGAGAGAGAGGAGGAACACAGAGAGGGGGAGAGAGGAGGAACACAGAGAGGGAGAAAGAGGAGGAACACAGAGGGGGAGAGAGAGGAGGAACACAGAGGGGGAGAGAGAGGAGGAACACAGAGTGGGAGAGAGAGGAGGAACACAGAGGGGGAGAGAGAGAGGAGGAACACAGAGGGGGAGAGAGAGGAGGAACACAGAGGGGGAGAGAGAGGAGGAACACAAAGTGGGAGAGAGAGGAGGAACACAGAGGGAGAGAAAGGAGGAACACAGAGGGAGAGAGAGAGGAGGAACAGAGAGAGGGAGAGAGAGGAGGAACACAGAGAGGGAGAGAGAGGAGGAACACAGAGAGGGAGAGAGAGGAGAAACACAGAGGGGGTGAGAGAGGAGGAACACAGAGGGGGAGAGAGAGGAGGAACACAGAGGGGGAGAGAGAGGAGGAACACAGAGGGAGAGAGAGGAGGAACACAGATAGGAGAGAGAGAGGAGGAACACAGAGGGGGAGAGAGGAGGAACACAAAGGGGGAGAGAGAGGAGGAACGCAGAGGGGGAGAGAGAGGAGGAACAGAGAGAGGGAGAGAGAGGAGGAACACAGAGGGGGAGAGAGAGGAGGAACACAGAGGGGGAGAGAGAGGAGGAACACAAAGAAAGGGAGAGAGAGGAGGAACACAGAGAGGGAGAGAGAGGAGGAACACAGAGGGGGAGAGAGAGGAGGAACACAGAGAGGGAGAGAGAGGAGGAACACAGAGGGGGAGAGAGAGGAGGAACACAGAGGGGGAGAGAGAGAAGGAACACAGAGGGGGAGAGAGAGGAGTAACACAGAGAGGGAGAGAGAGGAGGAACACAGAGGGGGAGAGAGAGGAGGAACACAGAGGGGGAGAGAGAGGAGGAACACAGAAGGGGAGAGAGAGGAGGAACACAGAGGGGGAGAGAGAGGACGAACACAGAGGGGGAGAGAGAGGAGGAACACTGAGGGGGAGAGAGAGGAGGAACACAGAGGGGGAGAGAGGAGGAACACAGAGGGGGAGAGAGAGGAGGAACACAGAGGGGGAGAGACAGGAGGAACACAGAGGGGGAGAGAGAGGAGGAACACAGAGGAAGAGAGAGGAGGAACACAGAGGGGGAGAGAGAGGAGGAACACAGAGGGGGAGAGAGAGGAGGAACACAGAGGGGGAGAGAGAGGAGGAACACAGAGGGGGAGAGAGAGGAGGAACACAGAGGGAGAGAGAGGAGGAACACAGAGGGAGAGAGAGGAGGAACACAGAGGGGGAGAGAGAGGAGGAACACAGAGGGGGAGAGAGAGGCGGAACACAGAGGGGGAGAGCAGGAGGAACACAGAGGGGGAGAGAGAGGAGGAACACAGAGGGGGAGAGAGAGGAGGAACACAGAGGGGGAGAGAGAGGAGGAACAGAGAGAGGGAGAGAGAGGAGGAACACAGAGGGGGAGAGAGAGGAGGAACACAGAGGGGGAGAGAGGAGGATCACAGAGGGAGAGAGAGGAGGAACACAGAGGGGGAGAGAGAGGTGGAACACAGAGGGAGAGAGAGGAGGAACACAGAGGGGGAGAGAGAGGAGGAACACAGAGGGGGAGAGAGAGGAGGAACACAAAGAAAGGGAGAGAGAGGAGGAACACAGAGAGGGAGAGAGAGGAGGAACACAGAGGGGGAGAGAGAGGAGGAACACAGAGAGGGAGAGAGAGGAGGAACACAGAGGGGGAGAGAGAGGAGGAACACAGAGGGGGAGAGAGAGAAGGAACACAGAGGGGGAGAGAGAGGAGGAACACAGAGAGGGAGAGAGAGGAGGAACACAGAGGGGGAGAGAGAGGAGGAACACAGAGGGGGAGAGAGAGGAGGAACACAGAAGGGGAGAGAGAGGAGGAACACAGAGGGGGAGAGAGAGGACGAACACAGAGGGGGAGAGAGAGGAGGAACACAGAGGGGGAGAGAGAGGAGGAACACAGAGGGGGAGAGAGGAGGAACACAGAGGGGGAGAGAGAGGAGGAACACAGAGGGGGAGAGACAGGAGGAACACAGAGGGGGAGAGAGAGGAGGAACACAGAGGGGGAGAGAGAGGAGGAACACAGAGGGGGAGAGAGAGGAGGAACACAGAGGGGGAGAGAGAGGAGGAACACAGAGGGGGAGAGAGAGGAGGAACACAGAGGGGGAGAGAGAGGAGGAACACAGAGGGAGAGAGAGGAGGAACACAGAGGGAGAGAGAGGAGGAACACAGAGGGGGAGAGAGAGGAGGAACACAGAGGGGGAGAGAGAGGCGGAACACAGAGGGGGAGAGCAGGAGGAACACAGAGGGGGAGAGAGAGGAGGAACACAGAGGGGGAGAGAGAGGAGGAACACAGAGGGGGAGAGAGAGGAGGAACAGAGAGAGGGAGAGAGAGGAGGAACACAGAGGGGGAGAGAGAGGAGGAACACAGAGGGGGAGAGAGGAGGAACACAGAGGGAGAGAGAGGAGGAACACAGAGGGGGAGAGAGAGGAGGAACACAGAGGGAGAGAGAGGAGGAACACAGAGGGGGAGAGAGAGGAGGAGCACAGAGGGGGAGAGAGAGGAGGAACACAGAGGGGGAGAGAGAGGAGGAACACAGAGGGGGAGAGAGAGGAGGAACACAGAGGGGGAGAGCGAGGAGGAAAACAGAGAGGGAGAGAGAGGAGGAACAAAGAGGGGGAGAGAGAGGAGGAACACAGAGGGAGAGAGAGGAGGAACAGAGAGGGGGAGAGAGAGGAGGATCACAGAGGGGGAGAGAGAGGAGGAACACAGAGGGGGAGAGAGAGGAGGAACACAGAGGGGGAGAGAGAGGAGGAACACAGAGAGAGGGAGAGAGAGGAGGAACACAGAGAGAGGGAGAGAGAGGAGGAACACAGAGGGGGAGAGAGAGGAGGAACACAGAGAGGGAGAGAGAGGAGGAACACAGAGGGGGAGAGAGAGGAGGAACACAGAGGGGGAGAGAGAGGAGGAACACAGAGAGGGAGAGAGAGGAGGAACACAGAGGGGGAGAGAGAGGAGGAACACAGAGAGGGAGAGAGAGGAGGAACAGAGAGGGGGAGAGAGAGGTGGAGCACAGTGGGGGAGAGAGAGGAGGAACACAGAGAGGGAGAGAGAGGAGGAACACAGAGGGGGAGAGAGAGGAGGAACACCGAGGGGGAGAGAGAGGAGGAACACAGAGGGAGAGAGAGGAGGAACACAGAGGGGGAGAGAGAGGAGGAACACAGAGGGGGAGAGAGAGGAGGAACACAGAGAGGGAGAGAGAGGAGGAACACAGAGAGGGAGAGAGAGGAGGAACACAGAGAGGGAGAGAGAGGAGGAACACAGAGGGGGAGAGAGAGGAGGAACACAGAGAGGGAGAGAGAGGAGGAACACAAAGAGGGGGAGAGAGGAGGAACACAGAGAGGGAGAAAGAGGAGGAACACAGAGGGGGAGAGAGAGGAAGAACACAGAGGGGGAGAGAGAGGAGGAACACAGAGTGGGAGAGAGAGGAGGAACACAGAGGGGGAGCGAGAGGAGGAACACAGAGGGGGAGAGAGAGGAGAAACACAGAGGGAGAGAGAGGAGGAACACAGAGGGGGAGAGAGAGGAGGAACACAGAGGGGGAGAGAGAGGAGGAACACAAAGGGGGAGAGAGAGGAGGAACACAGAGGGAGAGAAAGGAGGAACACAGAGGGAGAGAGAGAGGAGGAACAGAGAGAGGGAGAGAGAGGAGGAACACAGAGAGGGAGAGAGAGGAGGAACACAGAGAGGGAGAGAGAGGAGGAACACAGAGGGGGTGAGAGAGGAGGAACACAGAGGGGGAGAGAGAGGAGGAACACAGAGGGGGAGAGAGAGGAGGAACACAGAGGGAGAGAGAGGAGGAACACAGATAGGAGAGAGAGAGGAGGAACACAGAGGGGGAGAGAGGAGGAACACAAAGGGGGAGAGAGAGGAGGAACGCAGAGGGGGAGAGAGAGGAGGAACAGAGAGAGGGAGAGAGAGGAGGAACACAGAGGGGGAGAGAGAGGAGGAACACAGAGGGGGAGAGAGAGGAGGAACACAGAGGGGGAGAGAGAGGAGGAACACAGAGAGGGGAGAGAGGAGGAACACAGAGGGGGAGAGAGAGGAGGAACAGAGAGAGGGAGAGAGAGGAGGAATACATAGGGGGAGAGAGAGGAGGAACACAGATGGAGAGAGAGATGAGGAACACAGAGGGGGAGAGAGAGGAGGAACACAGAGGGGGAGAGAGAGGAGGAACACAGAGGGGGAGAGAGGAGGAACACAGAGGGGGAGAGAGGGGAGGAACACAGAGGGGGAGAGAGAGGAGGAACACAGAGTGGGAGAGAGAGGAGGAACACAGAGGGGGAGAGAGAGGAGGAACACAGAGGGGGAGAGAGAGGAGGAACAGAGAGGGGGAGAGAGAGGAGGAAAAGAGAGGGGGAGAGAGAGGAGGAACAGAGAGGGGGAGAGAGAGGAGGAACACAGAGGGGGAGAGAGAGGAGAAACACAGAGGGAGAGAGAGGAGGAACACAGAGGGGGAGAGACAGGAGGAACACAGAGGGGGAGAGAGAGGAGGAACAGAGAGAGGGAGAGAGAGGAGGAACACAGAGGGGGAGAGAGAGGAGGAACACAGAGGGGGAGAGAGAGGAGGAACACAGAGGGGGAGAGAGAGGAGGAACACAGAGGGGGAGAGAGAGGAGGAACACAGAGGGGGAGAGAGAGGAGGAACACAGAGAGGGAGAGAGAGGAGGAACACAGAGGGGGAGAGAGAGGAGGAACACAGAGGGGGAGAGAGAGGAGGAACACAGAGGGGGAGAGAGAGGAGGAACACAGAGAGGGAGAGAGAGGAGGAACACGGAGGGGGAGAGAGAAGAGGAACACAGAGGGGGAGAGAGAGGAGGAACACAGAGAGGGAGAGAGAGGAGAAACACAGAGGGGGAGAGAGAGGAGGAGCACAGAGGGAGAGAGAGGAGGAACACAGAGAGGGAGAGAGAGGAGGAACACAGAGGGGGAGAGAGAGGAGGAACACAGAGGGGGAGAGAGAGGAGGAACACAGAGGGGGAGAGAGAGGAGGAACACAGAGGGGGAGAGAGAGGAGGAACACAGAGGGGGAGAGAGAGGAGGAACACAGAGGGGGAGAGAGAGGAGGAACACAGAGGGGGAGAGAGAGGAGGAACACAGAGGGGGAGAGAGAGGAGGAACACAGAGAGGGAGAGAGAGGAGGAACACAGAGGGAGATAGAGGAGGAACACAGAGAGAGGGAGAGAGAGGAAGAACACAGAGAGGGAGAGAGAGGAGGAACACAGAGGGGGAGAGAGAGGAGGAACACCGAGGGGGAGAGAGAGGAGGAACACAGAGGGGGAGAGAGAGGAGGAACACAGAGGGGGAGAGAGGAGGAACACAGAGGGGAGGAGAGAGGAGGAACACAAGAGGGAGAGAGAGGAGGAACACAGAGGGGGAGAGAGAGGAGGAACACAGAAAGGGAGAGAGAGGAGGAACACAGAGGGGGAGAGAGAGGGGGAACACAGAGAGGGAGAGAGAGGAGGAACACAGATAGAGAGAGAGAGGAGGAACACAGAGGGGGAGAGAGAGGAGGAACACAGAGGGAGAGAGAGGAGGAACACAGAGGGGGAGAGAGGAGGAACACAGAGGGAGAGAGGAGGAACACAGAGAGGGAGAGAGAGGAGGAACACAGAGGGGGAGAGAGAGGAGGAACACAGAGAGGGAGAGAGAGGAGGAACACAGAGGGGGAGAGAGAGGAGGAACACAGAGGGGGAGAGAGGAGGAACACAGAGGGAGAGAGAGGTGGAACACAGAGGGGGAGAGAGAGGAGGAACACAGAGAGGGAGAGAGAGGAGGAACACAGAGGGGGAGAGAGGAGGAACAGAGAGAGGGAGAGAGAGGAGGAACA
This sequence comes from Isurus oxyrinchus, assembly GCA_026770705.1. Lineage (NCBI taxonomy): Eukaryota > Metazoa > Chordata > Chondrichthyes > Lamniformes > Lamnidae > Isurus > Isurus oxyrinchus. Next base: position 13,121 of record JANJGN010004072.1, read on the forward strand.
CAGAGGGGGAGAGAGAGGAGGAACACAGAGAGGGAGAGAGAGGAGGAACACAGAGGGGGAGAGAGAGAAGGAACACAGAGGGGGAGAGAGAGGAGGAACACAGAGGGGGAGAGAGAGGAGGAACACAGAGGGGGAGAGAGAGGAGGAACACAGAGGGGGAGAGAGAGGAGGAACACAGAGGGAGAGAGAGGAGGAACACAGAGGGAGAGAGAGGAGGAACACAGAGGGGGAGAGAGAGGAGGAACACAGAGGGGGAGAGAGAGGAGGAACACAGAGGGGGAGAGAGAGGAGGAACACAGAGGCGGAGAGAGAGGAGGAACACAGAGGGGGAGAGAGAGGAGGAACACAGAGGGAGAGAGAGGAGGAACACAGAGAGGGAGAGAGAGGAGGAACACAGAGGGGGAGAGAGAGGTGGAACACAGAGGGGGAGAGAGAGGAGGAACACAGAGGGAGAGAGAGGAGGAACACAGAGGGGGAGAGAGAGGAGGAACACAGAGGGGGAGAGAGAGGAGGAACACAGAGCGGGAGAGAGAGGAGGAACACAGAGCGGGAGAGAGAGGAGGAACACAGAGGGAGAGAGAGGAGGAACAGAGAGAGGGAGAGAGAGGAGGAACACAGAGGGAGAGAGAGGAGGAACACAGAGGGGGAGAGAGAGGAGGAACAGAGAGAGGGAGAGAGAGGAGGAACACAGAGAGGGAGAGAGAGGGGGAACACAGAGGGAGAGAGAGGAGGAACACAGAGAGGGAGAGAGAGGAGGAAAACAGAGAGGGAGAGAGAGGAGGATCACAGAGAGGGAGAGAGAGGAGGAACACAGAGGGGGAGAGAGAGGAGGAACACAAAGAAAGGGAGAGAGAGGAGGAACACAGAGAGGGAGAGAGAGGAGGAACACAGAGGGGGAGAGAGAGGAGGAACACAGAGAGGGAGAGAGAGGAGGAACACAGAGGGGGAGAGAGAGGAGGAACACAGAGGGGGAGAGAGAGAAGGAACACAGAGGGGGAGAGAGAGGAGGAACAGAGAGAGGGAGAGAGAGGAGGAACACAGAGGGGGAGAGAGAGGAGGAAAACAGAGAGGGAGAGAGAGAAGGAACAGAGAGGGGGAGAGAGAGGAGGAGCACAGAGGGGGAGAGAGAGGAGGAACACATAGAGGGAGAGAGAGGAGGAACACAGAGGGGGAGAGAGAGGAGGAACACCGAGGGGGAGAGAGAGGAAGAACACAGAGGGGGAGAGAGAGGAGGAACACAGATGGGGAGAGAGAGGAGGAACACAGAGGGGGAGAGAGAGGAGGAACACAGAGGGGGAGAGAGGAGGAACACAGAGGGGGAGAGAGAGGAGGAACACAGAGAGAGAGAGAGAGGAGGAACACAGAGGGGGAGAGAGAGGAGGAACACAGAGAGGGAGAGAGAGGAGGAACACAGAGGGGGAGAGAGAGGAGAAACAGAGAGGGGGAGAGAGAGGAGGAACACAGAGAGGGAGAAAGAGGAGGAACACAGAGGGGGAGAGAGAGGAGGAACACAGAGAGGGAGAGAGAGGAGGAACACAGAGGGGGAGAGAGAGGAGGAACACAGAAGGGGAGAGAGAGGAGGAACACAGAGGGGGACAGAGAGGACGAACACAGAGGGGGAGAGAGAGGAGGAACACAGAGGGGGAGAGAGGAGGAACACAGAGGGGGAGAGAGAGGAGGAACACAGAGGGGGAGAGACAGGAGGAACACAGAGGGGGAGAGAGAGGAGGAACACAGAGGGTGAGAGAGGACGAACACAGAGGGGGAGAGAGAGGAGGAACACAGAGGGGGAGAGAGAAGAGGAACACAGAGGGGGAGAGAGAGGAGGAACACAGAGGGGGAGAGAGAGGAGGAACACAGAGGGGGAGAGAGAGGAGGAACACAGAGGGGGAGAGAGAGGAGGAACACAGAGGGAGAGAGAGGAGGAACACAGAGGGGGAGAGAGGAGGAACACAGAGGGGGAGAGAGAGGAGGAACACAGAGGGGGAGAGAGAGGAGGAACACAGAGGGGGAGGTAGAGGAGGAACACAGAGGGGGAGAGAGAGGAGGAACACAGAGGGGGAGAGAGAGGCGGAACACAGAGGGGGAGAGCAGGAGGAACACAGAGGGGGAGAGAGAGGAGGAACACAGAGGGGGAGAGAGAGGAGGAACACAGAGGGGGAGAGAGGAGGAACACAGAGGGAGAGAGAGGAGGAACAGAGAGGGGGAGAGAGAGGAGGAACACAGAGGGGGAGAGAGAGGAGGAACACAGAGGGGGAGAGAGAGGAGGAACACAGAGGGGGAGAGAGAGGAGGAACACAGAGAGAGGGAGAGAGAGGAGGAACACAGAGAGAGGGAGAGAGAGGAGGAACACAGAGGGGGAGAGGGAGGAGGAACACAGAGAGGGAGAGAGAGGAGGAACACAGAGGGGGAGAGAGAGGAGGAACACAGAGGGGGAGAGAGAGGAGGAACACAGAGAGGGAGAGAGAGGAGGAACACAGAGGGGGAGAGAGAGGAGGAACACAGAGAGGGAGAGAGAGGAGGAACAGAGAGGGGGAGAGAGAGGAGGAGCACAGTGGGGGAGAGAGAGGAGGAACACAGAGAGGGAGAGAGAGGAGGAACACAGAGGGGGAGAGAGAGGAGGAACACCGAGGGGGAGAGAGAGGAGGAACACAGAGGGGGAGAGAGAGGAGGAACACAGAGGGGGAGAGAGGAGGAACACAGAGGTGGAGAGAGAGGAGGAACACAGAGGGGGAGAGAGGAGGAACACAGAGGGGCAGAGAGAGGAGGAACACAGAGAGGGAGAGAGAGGAGGAACACAGAGGGGGAGAGAGAGGAGGAACACAGAGAGGGAGAGAGAGGAGGAACACAGAGGGGGAGAGAGAGGAGGAACACAGAGGGGGAGAGAGAGGAGGAACACAGAGGGGGAGAGAGAGGAGGAAGACAGAGAGGGAGAGAGAGGAGGAACACAGAGGGGGAGAGAGAGGAGGAACACAGAGAGGGAGAGAGAGGAGGAGCACAGAGGGGGAGAGAGAGGAGGAACACAGAGGGGGAGAGAGAGGAGGAACACAGAGGGGGAGAGAGAGGAGGAACACAGAGGGGGAGAGAGGAGGAACACAGAGGGGGAGAGAGAGGAGGAACACAGAGGGGGAGAGAGAGGAGGAACACAGAGGGAGAGAGAAGAGGAACACAGAGGGAGAGAGAGGAGGAACACAGAGGGGGAGAGAGAGGAGGAACACAGAGGGGGAGAGAGAGGAGGAACACAGAGGGGGAGAGAGAGGAGGAACACAGAGGGGGAGAGAGAGGAGGAACACAGAGGGGGAGAGAGGAGGAACAGAGAGAGGGAGAGAGAGGAGGAACACAGAGGGGGAGAGAGAGGAAGAACACAGAGGGGGAGAGAGAGGAGGAACACAGAGGGGGAGAGAGAGGAGGAACACAGAGAGGGAGAGAGAGGAGGAACACAGAGGGGGAGAGAGAGGAGGAACACAGAGAGGGAGAGAGAGGAGGAACACAGAGGGAGAGAGAGGAGGAACACAGAGAGGGAGAGAGAGGAGGAACACAGAGAGGGAGAGAGAGGAGGAACACAGAGAGGGAGAGAGAGGAGGAACACAGAGAGGGAGAGAGAGGAGGAACACAGAGGGGAAGAGAGGGAGGAGGAACACAGAGGGAGAGAGAGAGGAGGAACACAGAGGGAGAGAGAGGAGGAACACAGAGGGTGAGAGAGAGGAGGAACACAGAGGAGGAGAGAGAGGAGGAACACAGAGGGGGAGAGAGAGGAGGAACACAGAGAGGGAGAGACAGGAGGAACACAGAGGGGGAGAGAGAGGAGGAACACAGAGGGAGAGAGAAAGGAGGAACACAGAGGGGGAGAGAGAGGAGGAACACAGAGAGGGAGAGAGAGGAGGAACACAGAGGGAGAGAGAGCAGGAACACAGAGAGGGAGAGAGAGGAGGAATACAGAGGGGGAGAGAGAGGAGGAACACAGAGGGGGAGAGAGAGGAGGAACACAGAGGGGGAGAGAGAGGAGGAACACAGAGGGGGAGAGAGAGGAGGAACACAGAGAGGGAGAGAGAGGAGGAACACAGAGGGGGAGAGAGAGGAGGAACACAGAGGGGGAGAGAGAGGAGGAACACAGAGGGGGAGAGAGAGAAGGAACACAGAGAGGGAGAGAGAGGAGGAACACAGAGGGAGAGAGAGAGAGGAGGAACACAGAGAGGGGGAGAGAGGAGGAACACAGAGGGGGAGAGAGAGAAGGAACACAGAGGGGGAGAGAGAGGAGGAACACAGAGAGGGAGAGAGAGGAGGAACACAGAGGGGGAGAGAGAGGAGGAACACAAAGAGGGAGAGAGGAGGAACACAGAGAGGGGGAGAGAGGAGGAACACAGAGGGGGAGAGAGAGGAGGAACACAGAGGGGGAGAGAGAGGAGGAACACAGAGAGGGAGAGAGAGGAGGAACACAGAGGGGGAGAGAGAGGAGGAACACAGAGAGGGGGAGAGAGAGGAGGAACACAGAGGGGGAGAGAGGAGGAACACAGAGGGGGAGAGAGAGGAGGAACACAGAGGGGGAGAGAGAGGAGGAACACAGAGGGGGAGAGAGAGGAGGAACACAGAGGGGGAGAGAGAGGAGGAACACAGAGGGGGAGAGAGAGGAGGAACACAGAGAGGGAGAGAGAGGAGGAACACAGAGGGGGAGAGAGAGGAGGAACAAAGAGGGGGAGAGAGAGGAGGAACACAGAGGGGGAGAGAGAGGAGGAAAACAGAGCGGGAGAGAGAGGAGGAACACAGAGGGGGAGAGAGAGGAGGAACACAGAGAGGGAGAGAGAGGAGGAACACAGAGGGGCTGAGAGAGGAGGAACACAGAGGGGGAGAGAGAGGAGGAACACAGAGTGGGAGAGAGAGGAGGAACACAGAGGGGGAGAGAGAGGAGGATCACAGAGGGGGAGAGAGAGGAGGAACACAGAGGGGGAGAGAGAGGAGGAACACAGAGGGGGAGAGAGAGGAGGAACACAGAGGGGGAGAGAGAGGAGGAACACAGAGGGGGAGAGAGAGGAGGAGCACAGAGGGAGAGAGAGGAGGAACACAGAGGGGGAGAGAGAGGAGGAACACAGAGGGGGAGAGAGAGGAGGAACAGAGAGAGGGAGAGAGAGGAGGAACACAGAGGGGGAGAGAGAGGAGGAACACAGAGGGGGAGAGAGAGGAGAAACACAGAGGGGGAGATAGAGGAGGAACACAGAGAGAGAGAGAGAGAGGAGGAACACAGAGGGGGAGAGAGAGGAGGAACGCAGAGGGGGAGAGAGAGGAGGAACACAGAGGGGGAGAGAGGAGGAACACAGAGGAGAAGAGAGAGGAGGAACACAGAGGGGGAGAGAGGAGGAACACAGAGGGGGAGAGAGAGGAGGAACACAGAGGGGGAGAGAGAGGAGGAACACAGAGGGGGAGAGAGAGGAGGAACACAGAGGGGGAGAGAGAGGAGGAACACAGAGGGAGAGAGAGGAGGAACACAGAGGGGGAGAGAGAGGAGGAACACAGAGGGTGAGAGAGAGGAGGAACACAGAGGGGGAGAGAGAGGAGGAACACAGAGGGGGAGAGAGAGGAGGAACACAGAGGGGGAGAGAGAGGAGGAACACAGAGGGGGAGAGAGAGGAGGAACACAGAGGGGGAGAGAGAGGAGGAACACAGAGGGGGAGAGAGAGGAGGAACACAGAGGGGGAGAGAGAGGAGGAACACAGAGGGGGAGAGAGAGGAGGAACACAGAGGAGGAGAGAGAGGAGGAACACAGAGGGGGAGAGAGAGGAGGAACACAGAGAGGGAGAGACAGGAGGAACACAGAGGGGGAGAGAGAGGAGGAACACAGAGGGAGAGAGAAAGGAGGAACAGAGAGGGGGAGAGAGAGGAGGAACACAGAGAGGGAGAGAGAGGAGGAACACAGAGGGAGAGAGAGGAGGAACACAGAGAGGGAGAGAGAGGAGGAATACAGAGGGGGAGAGAGAGGAGGAACACAGAGGGGGAGAGAGAGGAGGAACACAGAGGGGGAGAGAGAGGAGGAACACAGAGGGGGAGAGAGAGGAGGAACACAGAGAGGGAGAGAGAGGAGGAACACAGAGGGGGAGAGAGAGGAGGAACACAGAGGGGGAGAGAGAGGAGGAACACAGAGGGGGAGAGAGAGATGGAACACAGAGAGGGAGAGAGAGGAGGAACACAGAGGGAGAGAGAGAGGAGGAACACAGAGAGGGGGAGAGAGGAGGAACACAGAGGGGGAGAGAGAGGAGGAACACAGAGGGGGAGAGAGAGGAGGAACACAGAGAGGGAGAGAGAGGAGGAACACAGAGGGGGAGAGAGAGGAGGAACACAAAGAGGGAGAGAGGAGGAACACAGAGAGGGGGAGAGAGGAGGAACACAGAGGGGGAGAGAGAGGAGGAACACAGAGGGGGAGAGAGAGGAGGAACACAGAGAGGGAGAGACAGGAGGAACACAGAGGGAGAGAGAGAGGAGGAACACAGAGAGGGGGAGAGAGAGGAGGAACACAGAGGGGGAGAGAGGAGGAACACAGAGGGGGAGAGAGAGGAGGAACACAGAGGGGGAGAGAGAGGAGGAACACAGAGGGGGAGAGAGAGGAGGAACACAGAGGGGGAGAGAGAGGAGGAACACAGAGGGGGAGAGAGAGGAGGAACACAGAGAGGGAGAGAGAGGAGGAACACAGAGGGGGAGAGAGAGGAGGAACAAAGAGGGGGAGAGAGAGGAGGAACACAGAGGGGGAGAGAGAGGAGGAACACAGAGCGGGAGAGAGAGGAGGAACACAGAGGGGGAGAGAGAGGAGGAACACAGAGAGGGAGAGAGAGGAGGAACACAGAGGGGCTGAGAGAGGAGGAACACAGAGGGGGAGAGAGAGGAGGAACACAGAGGGGGAGAGAGAGGAGGAACACAGAGGGGGAGAGAGAGGAGGATCACAGATGGGGAGAGAGAGGAGGAACACAGAGGGGGAGAGAGAGGAGGAACACAGAGGGGGAGAGAGAGGAGGAACACAGAGGGGGAGAGAGAGGAGGAACACAGAGGGGGAGAGAGAGGAGGAGCACAGAGGGAGAGAGAGGAGGAACACAGAGGGGGAGAGAGAGGAGGAACACAGAGGGGGAGAGAGAGGAGGAACAGAGAGAGGGAGAGAGAGGAGGAACACAGAGGGGGAGAGAGAGGAGGAACACAGAGGGGGAGAGAGAGGAGAAACACAGAGGGGGAGAGAGAGGAGGAACACAGAGAGAGAGAGAGAGAGGAGGAACACAGAGGGGGAGAGAGAGGAGGAACACAGAGGGGGAGAGAGAGGAGGAACACAGAGGAGGAGAGAGGAGGAACACAGAGGAGAAGAGAGAGGAGGAACACAGAGGGGGAGAGAGGAGGAACACAGAGGGGGAGAGAGAGGAGGAACACAGAGGGGGAGAGAGAGGAGGAACACAGAGGGGGAGAGAGAGGAGGAACACAGAGGGGGAGAGAGAGGAGGAACACAGAGGGGGAGAGAGAGGAGGAACACAGAGGGAGAGAGAGGAGGAACACAGAGGGGGAGAGAGAGGAGGAACACAGAGGGGGAGAGAGAGGAGGAACACAGAGGGGGAGAGAGAGGAGGAACACAGAGGGGGAGAGAGAGGAGGAACACAGAGGGGGAGAGAGAGGAGGAACACAGAGGGGGAGAGAGAGGAGGAACACAGAGGGGGAGAGAGAGGAGGAACACAGAGGGGGAGAGAGAGGAGGAACACAGAGGGGGAGAGAGAGGAGGAACACAGAGGGGGAGAGAGAGGAGGAACACAGAGGGGGAGAGAGAGGAGGAACACAGAGGGAGAGAGAGGAGGAACAGAGAGGGGGAAAGAGAGGAGGAACACAGAGGGGGAGAGAGAGGAGGAACACAGAGGGGGAGAGAGAGGAGGAACACAGAGGGGGAGAGAGAGGAGGAACACAGAGAGAGGGAGAGAGAGGAGGAACACAGAGAGGGAGAGAGAGGAGGAACACAGAGGGGGAGAGAGAGGAGGAACACAGAGAGGGAGAGAGAGGAGGAACACAGAGGGGGAGAGAGAGGAGGAACAGAGAGGGGGAGAGAGAGGATGAACACAGAGGGGGAGAGAGAGGAGGAACACAGAGAGGGAGAGAGAGGAGGAACACAGAGGGGGAGAGAGAGGAGGAACACAGAGAGGGAGAGAGAGGAGGAACAGAGAGGGGGAGAGAGAGGAGGAGCACAGAGGGGGAGAGAGAGGAGGAACACAGAGAGGGAGAGAGAGGAGGAACACAGAGGGGGAGAGAGAGGAGGAACACCGAGGGGGAGAGAGAGGAGGAACACAGAGGGGGAGAGAGAGGAGGAACACACAGGGGGAGAGAGGAGGAACACAGAGGGGGAGAGTGAGGAGGAACACAGAGGGGGAGAGAGGAGGAACACAGAGGGGGAGAGAGAGGAGGAACACAGAGAGGGAGAGAGAGGAGGAACACAGAGGGGGTGAGAGAGGAGGAACACAGAGAGGCAGAGAGAGGAGGAACACAGAGGGGGAGAGAGAGGAGGAACAGAGAGGGGGAGAGAGAGGAGGAACACAGAGAGGGAGAGAGAGGAGGAACACAGAGGGGGAGAGAGAGGAGGAACACAGAGGGGGAGAGAGAGGAGGAACACAAGAGGGAGAGAGAGGAGGAACACAGAGCGGGAAGAGAGAGGAGGAACACAGAGAGGGAGAGAGAGGAGGAACACAGAGAGGGAGAGAGAGGAGGAACACAGAGGGGGAGAGAGAGGAGGAACACAGAGGGGGAGAGAGAGGAGGAACACAGAGGGGGAGAGAGAGGAGGAACACAGAGGGGGAGAGAGGAGGAACACAGAGGGGGAGAGAGAGGAGGAACACAGAGGGGGAGAGAGAGGAGGAATACAGAGGGGGAGAGAGGAGGAACACAGAGGGGGAGAGAGAGGAGGAACACAGAGGGGGAGAGAGAGGAGGAACACAGAGGGGGAGAGAGAGGAGTAACACAGAGGGGGAGAGAGAGGAGGAACACAGAGGGGGAGAGAGAGGAGGAACACAGAGGGAGAGAGAGGAGGAACACAGAGGGGGAGAGAGGAGGAACACAGAGGGGGAGAGAGAGGAGGAACACAGAGGGGGAGGTAGAGGAGGAACACAGAGGCGGAGAGAGAGGAGGAACACAGAGGGGGAGAGAGAGGCGGAACACAGAGGGGGAGAGAGAGGAGGAACACAGAGGGGGAGAGAGAGGAGGAACACAGAGGGGGAGAGAGAGGAGGAACACAGAGGGGGAGAGAGAGGAGGAACACACAGGGGGAGAGAGAGGAGGAACACAGAGGGGGAGAGAGAGGAGGAACACAGAGGGGGAGAGAGAGGAGGAACAGAGAGGGGGAGAGAGAGGAGGAACACAGAGGGGGAGAGAGAGGAGGAACACAGAGGGGGAGAGAGAGGAGGAACACAGAGGGGGAGAGAGAGGTGGAACACAGAGAGAGGGAGAGAGAGGAGGAACACAGAGAGGGAGAGAGAGGAAGAACACAGAGGGCGAGAGAGAGGAGGAACACAGAGAGGGAGAGAGAGGAGGAACACAGAGGGGGAGAGAGAGGAGGAACACAGAGGAGGAGAGAGAGGAGGAACACAGAGGGGGAGAGAGAGGAAGAACACAGAGGGGGAGAGAGAGGAGGAACACAGAGGGGGAGAGAGAGGAGGAACACAGAGAGGGAGAGAGAGGAGGAACACAGAGGGGGAGAGAGAGGAGGAACACAGAGGGGGAGAGAGAGGAGGAACACAGAGGGAGAGAGAGGAGGAACAGAGAGGGGGAAAGAAAGGAGGAACACAGAGGGGGAGAGAGAGGAGGAACACAGAGGGGGAGAGAGAGGTGGAACACAGAGGGGGAGAGAGAAGAGGAACACAGAGAGAGGGAGAGAGAGGAGGAACACAGAGAGGGAGAGAGAGGAGGAACACAGAGGGGGAGAGAGAGGAGGAACACAGAGAGGGAGAGAGAGGAGGAACACAGAGGGGGAGAGAGGGGAGGAACAGAGAGGGGGAGAGAGAGGAGGAACACAGAGGGGGAGAGAGAGGAGGAACACAGAGAGGGAGAGAGAGGAGGAACACAGAGGGGGAGAGAGAGGAGGAACACAGAGAGGGAGAGAGAGGAGGAACAGAGAGGGGGAGAGAGAGGAGGAGCACAGAGGGGGAGAGAGAGGAGGAACACAGAGGCGGAGAGAGAGGAGGAACACAGAGGGGGAGAGAGAGGAGGAACACCGAGGGGGAGAGAGAGGAGGAACACAGAGGGGGAGAGAGAGGAGGAACACAGAGGGGGAGAGAGGAGGAACACAGAGGGGGAGAGTGAGGAGGAACACAGAGGGGAAGAGAGGAGGAACACAGAGGGGGAGAGAGAGGAGGAACACAGAGAGGGAGAGAGAGGAGGAACACAGAGGGGGAGAGAGAGGAGGAACACAGAGAGGCAGAGAGAGGAGGAACACAGAGGGGGAGAGAGAGGAGGAACAGAGAGGGGGAGAGAGAGGAGGAACACAGAGAGGGAGAGAGAGGAGGAACACAGAGGGGGAGAGAGAGGAGGAACACAGAGAGGGAGAGAGAGGAGGAACACAGAGCGGGAAGAGAGAGGAGGAACACAGAGAGGGAGAGAGAGGAGGAACACAGAGAGGGAGAGAGAGGAGGAACACAGAGGGGGAGAGAGAGGAGGAACACAGAGGGGGAGAGAGAGGAGGAACACAGAGGGGGAGAGAGAGGAGGAACACAGAGGGGGAGAGAGGAGGAACACAGAGGGGGAGAGAGAGGAGGAACACAGAGGGGGAGAGAGAGGAGGAATACAGAGGGGGAGAGAGGAGGAACACAGAGGGGGAGAGAGAGGAGGAACACAGAGGGGGAGAGAGAGGAGGAACACAGAGGGGGAGAGAGAGGAGTAACACAGAGGGGGAGAGAGAGGAGGAACACAGAGGGGGAGAGAGAGGAGGAACACAGAGGGAGAGAGAGGAGGAACACAGAGGGGGAGAGAGGAGGAACACAGAGGGGGAGAGTGAGGAGGAACACAGAGGGGGAGGTAGAGGAGGAACACAGAGGCGGAGAGAGAGGAGGAACACAGAGGGGGAGAGAGAGGCGGAACACAGAGGGGGAGAGAGAGGAGGAACACAGAGGGGGAGAGAGAGGAGGAACACAGAGGGGGAGAGAGAGGAGGAACACAGAGGGGGAGAGAGAGGAGGAACACAGAGGGGGAGAGAGAGGAGGAACACAGAGGGGGAGAGAGAGGAGGAACACAGAGGGGGAGAGAGAGGAGGAACACAGAGAGGGAGAGAGAGGAGGAACACAGAGGGGGAGAGAGAGGAGGAACACAGAGGGAGAGAGAGGAGGAACAGAGAGGGGGAGAGAGAGGAGGAACACAGAGGGGGAGAGAGAGGAGGAACACAGAGGGGGAGAGAGAGGAGGAACACAGAGGGGGAGAGAGAGGAGGAACACAGAGGGGGAGAGAGAGGAGGAACACAGAGGGGGAGAGCGAGGAGGAACACAGAGAGGGAGAGAGAGGAGGAACACAGAGGGGGAGAGAGAGGAGGAACACAGAGGGGGAGAGAGAGGAGGACCACAGAGGGGGAGAGAGAGGAGGAACACAGAGGGAGAGAGAGGAGGAACAGAGAGGGGGAGAGAGAGGAGGAACACAGAGGGGGAGAGAGAGGAGGAACACAGAGGGGGAGAGAGAGGAGGAACACAGAGGGGGAAAGAGAGGTGGAACACAGAGAGAGGGAGAGAGAGGAGGAACACAGAGAGGGAGAGAGAGGAGGAACACAGAGGGGGAGAGAGAGGAGGAACACAGAGAGGGAGAGAGAGGAGGAACACAGAGGGGGAGAGAGAGGAGGAACACAGAGGAGGAGAGAGAGGAGGAACACAGAGGGGGAGAGAGAGGAAGAACACAGAGGGGGAGAGAGAGGAGGAACACAGAGGGGGAGAGAGAGGAGGAACACAGAGAGGGAGAGAGAGGAGGAACACAGAGGGGGAGAGAGGAGGAACACAGAGGGGGAGAGAGAGGAGGAACACAGAGAGAGGGAGAGAGAGGAGGAACACAGAGGGGGAGAGAGAGGAGGAACACAGAGGGGGAGAGAGAGGAGGAACACAGAGAGGGAGAGAGTGGAGGAACACAGAGGGGGAGAGAGAGGAGGAACACAGAGAGGGAGAGAGAGGAGGAACAGAGAGGGGGAGAGAGAGGAGGAGCACAGTGGGGGAGAGAGAGGAGGAACACAGAGAGGGAGAGAGAGGAGGAACACAGAGGGGGAGAGAGAGGAGGAACACCGAGGGGGAGAGAGAGGAGGAACACAGAGGGGGAGAGAGAGGAGGAACACAGAGGGGGAGAGAGGAGGAACACAGAGGGGGAGAGAGAGGAGGAACACAGAGGGGGAGAGAGGAGGAACACAGAGGGGAGAGAGAGGAGGAACACAGAGAGGGAGTGAGAGGAGGAACACAGAGGGGGAGAGAGAGGAGGAACACAGAGAGGGAGAGAGAGGAGGAACACAGAGGGGGAGAGAGGAGGAACACAGAGGGGGAGAGAGAGGAGGAACACAGAGGGGGAGAGAGAGGAGGAACAGAGCGGGAAGAGAGAGGAGGAACACAGAGAGGGAGAGAGAGGAGGAACACAGAGGGAGAGAGAGAGGAGGAACACAGAGGGGGAGAGAGAGGAGGAACACAGAGAGGGAGAGAGAGGAGGAGCACAGAGGGGGAGAGAGAGGAGGAACACAGAGGGGGAGAGAGAGGAGGAACACAGAGGGGGAGAGAGGAGGAACACAGAGGGGGAGAGAGAGGAGGAACACAGAGGGGGAGAGAGAGGAGGAACACAGAGGGAGAGAGAGGAGGAACACAGAGGGAGAGAGAGGAGGAACACAGAGGGGGAGAGAGAGGAGGAACACAGAGGGGGAGAGAGAGGAAGAACACAGAGGGGGAGAGAGAGGAGGAACACAGAGGGTGAGAGAGAGGAGGAACACAGAGGAGGAGAGAGAGGAGGAACACAGAGGGGGAAAGAGAGGAGGAACACAGAGAGGGAGAGAGAGGAGGAACACAGAGGGGGAGAGAGAGGAGGAACACAGAGGGAGAGAGAAAGGAGGAACACAGAGGGGGAGAGAGAGGAGGAACACAGAGAGGGAGAGAGAGGAGGAACACAGAGGGAGAGAGAGGAGGAACACAGAGAGGGAGAGAGAGGAGGAATACAGAGGGGGAGAGAGAGGAGGAACACAGAGGGGGAGAGAGAGGAGGAACACAGAGGGGGAGAGAGAGGAGGAACACAGAGGGGGAGAGAGTGGAGGAACACAGAGAGGGAGAGAGAGGAGGAACACAGAGGGGGAGAGAGAGGAGGAACACAGAGGGGGAGAGAGAGGAGGAACACAGAGGGGGAGAGAGAGGAGGAACACAGAGGGGGAGAGAGAGGAGGAACACAGAGGGGGAGAGAGAGGAGGAACACAGAGGGGGAGAGAGAGGAGGAACACAGAGAGGGAGAGAGAGGAGGAACACAGAGGGGGAGAGAGAGGAGGAACAAAGAGGGGGAGAGAGAGGAGGAACACAGAGGGGGAGAGAGAGGAGGAACACAGAGCGGGAGAGAGAGGAGGAACACAGAGGGGGAGAGAGAGGAGGAACACAGAGAGGGAGAGAGAGGAGGAACACAGAGGGTGAGAGAGAGGAGGAACACAGAGGGGGAGAGAGAGGAGGAACAAAGAGGGGGAGAGAGAGGAGGAACACAGAGGGGGAGAGAGAGGAGGAACACAGAGGGGGAGAGAGAGGAGGAACACAGAGGGGGAGAGAGAGGAGGAACACAGAGGGGGAGAGAGAGGAGGAACACAGAGGGGGAGAGAGAGGAGGAACACAGAGCGGGAGAGAGAGGAGGAACACAGAGGGGGAGAGAGAGGAGGAACACAGAGGGAGAGAGAGGAGGAACAGAGAGGGGGAAAGAGAGGAGGAACACAGAGGGGGAGAGAGAGGAGGAACACAGAGGGGGAGAGAGAGGAGGAACACAGAGGGGGAGAGAGAGGAGGAACACAGAGAGAGGGAGAGAGAGGAGGAACACAGAGAGGGAGAGAGAGGAGGAACACAGAGGGGGAGAGAGAGGAGGAACACAGAGAGGGAGAGAGAGGAGGAACACAGAGGGGGAGAGAGAGGAGGAACACAGAGGGGGAGAGAGAGGAGGAACACAGAGGGGGCGAGAGAGGAGGAACACAGAGAGGGAGAGAGAGGAGGAACACAGAGGGGGAGAGAGAGGAGGAACACAGAGAGGGAGAGAGAGGAGGAACAGAGAGGGGGAGAGAGAGGAGGAGCACAGAGGGGGAGAGAGAGGAGGAACACAGAGAGGGAGAGAGAGGAGGAACACAGTGGGGGAGAGAGAGGAGGAACACCGAGGGGGAGAGAGAGGAGGAACACAGAGGGGGAGAGAGAGGAGGAACACAGAGGGGGAGAGAGGAGGAACACAGAGGGGGAGAGAGAGGAGGAACACAGAGGGGGAGAGAGGAGGAACACAGAGGGGGAGAGAGAGGAGGAACACAGAGAGGGAGAGAGAGGAGGAACACAGAGGGGGAGAGAGAGGAGGAACACAGAGAGGGAGAGAGAGGAGGAACACAGAGGGGGAGAGAGAGGAGGAACAGAGAGGGGGAGAGAGAGGAGGAACACAGAGAGGGAGAGAGAGGAGGAACACAGAGGGGGAGAGAGAGGAGGAACACAGAGAGGGAGAGAGAGGAGGAACACAGAGGGGGAGAGAGAGGAGGAACACAGAGGGGGAGAGAGAGGAGGAACACAGAGGGGGAGAGAGAGGAGGAACACAGAGGGGGAGAGAGGAGGAACACAGAGGGGGAGAGAGAGGAGGAACACAGAGGGGGAGAGAGAGGAGGAATACAGAGGGGGAGAGAGGAGGAACACAGAGGGGGAGAGAGAGGAGGAACACAGAGGGGGAGAGAGAGGAGGAACACAGAGGGGGAGAGAGAGGAGTAACACAGAGGGGGAGAGAGAGGAGGAACACAGAGGGGGAGAGAGAGGAGGAACACAGAGGGAGAGAGAGGAGGAACACAGAGGGGGAGAGAGGAGGAACACAGAGGGGGAGAGAGAGGAGGAACACAGAGGGGGAGGTAGAGGAGGAACACAGAGGCGGAGAGAGAGGAGGAACACAGAGGGGGAGAGAGAGGCGGAACACAGAGGGGGAGAGAGAGGAGGAAAACAGAGGGGGAGAGAGAGGAGGAACACAGAGGGGGAGAGAGAGGAGGAACACAGAGGGGGAGAGAGAGGAGGAACACAGAGGGGGAGAGAGAGGAGGAACACAGAGGGGGAGAGAGAGGAGGAACACAGAGGGGGAGAGAGAGGAGGAACACAGAGAGGGAGAGAGAGGAGGAACACAGAGGGGGAGAGAGAGGAGGAACACAGAGGGAGAGAGAGGAGGAACTGAGAGGGGGAGAGAGAGGAGGAACACAGAGGGGGAGAGAGAGGAGGAACACAGAGGGGGAGAGAGAGGAGGAACACATAGGGGGAGAGAGAGGAGGAACACAGAGGGGGAGAGAGAGGAGGAACACAGAGGGGGAGAGCGAGGAGGAACACAGAGAGGGAGAGAGAGGAGGAACACAGAGGGGGAGAGAGAGGAGGAACACAGAGGGGGAGAGAGAGGAGGACCACAGAGGGGGAGAGAGAGGAGGAACACAGAGGGAGAGAGAGGAGGAACAGAGAGGGGGAGAGAGAGGAGGAACACAGAGGGGGAGAGAGAGGAGGAACACAGAGGGGGAGAGAGAGGAGGAACACAGAGGGGAAGAGAGAGGTGGAACACAGAGAGAGGGAGAGAGAGGAGGAACACAGAGAGGGAGAGAGAGGAGGAACACAGAGGGGGAGAGAGAGGAGGAACACAGAGAGGGAGAGAGAGGAGGAACACAGAGGGGGAGAGAGAGGAGGAACACAGAGGAGGAGAGAGAGGAGGAACACAGAGGGGGAGAGAGAGGAGGAACACAGAGGGGGAGAGAGAGGAGGAACACAGAGGGGGAGAGAGAGGAGGAACACAGAGAGGGAGAGAGAGGAGGAACACAGAGGGGGAGAGAGGAGGAACACAGAGGGGGAGAGAGAGGAGGAACACAGAGGGGGATAGAGGAGAAACACAGAGGGGGAGAGAGAGGAGGAACACAGAGAGGGAGAGAGAGGAGGAACACAGAGAGGGAGAGAGAGGAGGAACACAGAGAGGGAGAGAGAGGAGGAACACAGAGGGGGAGAGAGGAGGAACACAGAGGGGGAGAGAGAGGAGGAACACAGAGGGGGAGAGAGGAGAAACACAGAGGGGGAGAGAGGAGGAACAGAGAGGGGGAGAGAGAGGAGGAACACAGAGAGGGAGAGAGAGGAGGAACACAGAGGGGGAGAGAGAGGAGGAACACAGAGAGGGAGAGAGAGGAGGAACACAGAGGGGGAGAGAGAGGAGGAACACAGAGAGGGAGAGAGAGGAGGAACACAGAGGGGGAGAGAGAGGAGGAACACAGAGGGGGAGAGAGAGGAGGAACACAGAGGGGGAGAGAGGAGGAACACAGAGGGGGAGAGAGAGGAGGAACACAGAGGGGGAGAGAGTGGAGGAACACAGAGGGGGAGAGAGAGGATGAACACAGAGGGGGAGGGTGGAGGAACACAGAGGGGGAGAGAGAGGAGGAACACAGAGGGGGAGAGAGAGGAGGAACACAGAGGGGGAGAGAGAGGAGGAACACAGAGGGGGAGAGAGAGTAGGAACACAGAGGGAGAGAGAGGAGGAACACAGAGGGGGAGAGAGGAGGAACACAGAGGGGGAGAGAGAGGAGGAACACAGAGGGGGAGAGAGAGGAGGAACACAGAGGGGGAGGTAGAGGAGGAACATAGAAGGGGAGAGAGAGGAGGAACACAGAGTGGGAGAGAGAGGAGGAACACAGAGGGAGAGAGAGAGGAGGAACACAGAGGGGGAGAGAGAGGAGGAACACAGAGAGGGAGAGAGAGGAGGAACACAGAGGGAGAGAGAGGAGGAACACAGAGAGGGAGAGAGAGGAGGAATACAGAGGGGGAGAGAGAGGAGGAACACAGAGGGGGA
Organism: Isurus oxyrinchus; assembly: GCA_026770705.1. Taxonomy (NCBI): domain Eukaryota; kingdom Metazoa; phylum Chordata; class Chondrichthyes; order Lamniformes; family Lamnidae; genus Isurus; species Isurus oxyrinchus. The sequence continues at coordinate 30,128 of JANJGN010004072.1, forward strand.
GAGAGAGGAGGAACACAGAGGGGGAGAGAGAGGAGGAACACAGAGAGGGAGAGAGAGGAGGAACACAGAGGGGGAGAGAGAGGAGGAACACAGAGGGGGAGAGAGAGGAGGAACACAGAGGGGGAGAGAGAGGAGGAACACAGAGAGGGAGAGAGAGGAGGAACACAGAGGGAGAGAGAGGAGGAACACAGAGGGGGATAGAGAGGAGGAACACAGAGGGGGATAGAGAGGAGGAACACAGAGGGGGAGAGAGAGGAGGAACACAGAGGGGGAGAGAGAGGAGGAACACAGAGGGGGAGAGAGAGGAGGAACACAGAGGGGGAGAGAGAGGAGGAACACAGTGGGGAGAGAGAGGAGGAACACAGTGGGGGAGAGAGAGGAGGAACACACAGAGGGGGAGAGAGGAGGAACACAGAGGAGGAGAGAGAGGAGGAACGCAGAGGGGGAGAGAGAGGAGGAACAGAGAGAGGGAGAGAGAGGAGGAACACAGAGGGGGAGAGAGAGGAGGAACACGGAGGGGGAGAGAGAGGAGGAACAGAGAGAGGGAGAGAGAGGAGGAACACAGAGGGGGAGAGAGAGGAGGAACACAGAGGGGGAGAGAGAGGAGGAACACAGAGGGGGAGAGAGAGGAGAAAAACAGAGGGAGAGAGAGGAGGAACACAGAGGGGGAGAGAGGAGGAACACAGAGGGGGAGAGAGAGGAGGAACACAGAGGGGGAGAGAGAGGAGGAACACAGAGGGGGAGAGAGAGGAGGAACACAGAGGGAGAGAGAGAGGAGGAACACAGAGGGGGAGAGAGAGGAGGAAGACAGAGAGGGGGAGAGAGGAGGAACACAGAGGGGGAGAGAGGAGGAACACAGAGGGGGAGAGAGAGGAGGAATACAGAGAGGGAGAGAGAGGAGGAACACAGAGGGTGAGAGAGAGGAGGAACACAGAGAGGGAGAGAGGAGGAACACAGAGAGGACGAGAGAGGAGGAACACAGAGGGGGAGAGAGAGGAGGAACACAGAGGGGGAGAGAGAGAGGAGGAACACAGAGGGGGAGAGAGAGGAGGAACACAGAGAGGGAGAGAGAGGAGGAACACAGAGGGGGAGAGAGAGGAGGAACACAGAGAGGGGGAGAGAGAGGAGGAACACAGAGAGGGAGAGAGAGGAGGAACACAGAGGGGGAGAGAGAGGAGGAACACAGAGGGGGAGAGAGGAGGAACACAGAGGGGGAGAGAGAGGAGGAACACAGAGGGGGAGAGAGAGGAGGAACACAGAGGGGAGAGAGAGGAGGAACACAGAGAGGGGGAGAGAGAGGAGGAACACAGAGAGGGAGAGAGAGGAGGAACACAGAGGGGGAGAGAGGAGGAACACAGAGGGGGGAGAGAGAGGAGGAACACAGAGGGGGAGAGGGAGGAGGAACACAGAGAGGGAGAGAGAGGAGGAACACAGAGGGGGAGAGAGAGGAGGAACACAGAGGGGGAGAGAGAGGAGGAACACAGAGGGGGAGAGAGAGGAGGAACACAGAGGGGGAGAGAGAGGAGGAACACAGAGGGGGAGAGAGAGGAGGAACACAGAGGGGGAGAGAGAGGAGGAACACAGAGGGAGAGAGAGGAGGAACAGAGAGAGGGAGAGAGAGGAGGAACACAGAGGGGGAGAGAGAGGAGGAACACAGAGGGGGAGAGAGAGGAGGAACACAGAGGGGGAGAGAGAGGAGAAACACAGAGGGGGAGAGAGTGGAGGAACACAGAGAGAGAGAGAGAGAGAGGAGGAACACAGAGGGGAGAGATAGGAGGAACACAGAGGGGGAGAGAGAGGAGGAACACAGAGGGGGAGAGAGGAGGAACACAGAGGGGGAGAGAGGAGGAACACAGAGGGGGGAGAGAGAGGAGGAACACAGAGGGGAAGAGAGAGGAGGAACACAGAGGGGGAGAGAGAGGAGGAACACAGAGGGGGAGAGAGAGGATGGCCACAGAGGGAGAGAGAGGAGGAACACAGAGGGGGAGAGAGAGGAGGAACACAGAGGGTGAGAGAGAGGAGGAACACAGAGGGGGGGAGAGAGGAGAAACACAGAGGGGGAGAGAGAGGAGGAACACAGAGGGGGAGAGAGAGGAAGAACACAGAGGGGGAGAGAGAGGAGGAACACAGAGGGGGAGAGAGAGGAGGAACACAGAGGGGGAGAGAGAGGAGGAACACAGAGGGAGAGAGAGGAGGAACAGAGAGGGGGAGAGAGAGGAGGAACACAGAGGGGGAGAGAGAGGAGGAACACAGAGGGGGTGAGAGAGGAGGAACACAGAGGGGGAGAGAGAGGAGGAACACAGAGAGAGGGAGAGAGAGGAGGAACACAGAGAGGGAGAGAGAGGAGGAACACAGAGGGGGAGAGAGAGGAGGAACTCAGAGAGGGAGAGAGAGGAGGAACACAGAGGGGGAGAGAGAGGAGGAACACAGAGGGGGAGAGAGGGGAGGAACACAGAGGGGGAGAGAGAGGAGGAACACAGAGAGGGAGAGAGAGGAGGAACACAGAGGGGGAGAGAGAGGAGGAACACAGAGAGGGAGAGAGAGGAGGAACAGAGAGGGGGAGAGAGAGGAGGAGCACAGAGGGGGAGAGAGAGGAGGAACACAGAGGGGGAGAGAGAGGAGGAACACAGAGGGGGAGAGAGGAGGAACACAGAGGGGGAGAGAGAGGAGGAACACAGAGGGGGAGAGAGGAGGAACACAGAGGGGGAGAGAGAGGAGGAACACAGAGAGGGAGAGAGAGGAGGAACACAGAGGGGGAGAGAGAGGAGGAACACAGAGAGGGAGAGAGAGCAGGAACACAGAGGGGGAGAGAGAGAAGGAACAGAGAGGGGGTGAGAGGAGGAACACAGAGAGGGAGAGAGAGGAGGAACACAGAGGGGGAGAGAGAGGAGGAACACAGAGAGGGAGAGAGAGGAGGAACACAGAGGGGGAGAGAGAGGAGGAACACAGAGGGGGAGAGAGAGGAGGAACACAGAGGGGGAGAGAGAGGAGGAACACAGAGGGGGAGAGAGAGGAGGAACACAGAGGGGGAGAGAGAGGAGGAACACAGAGGGGGAGAGATGAGGAACACAGAGGGGGAGAGAGAGGAGGAACACAGAGGGGGAGAGAGAGGAGGAACACAGAGGGGGAGAGAGAGGAGGAACACAGAGGGGGAGAGAGAGGAGGAACACAGAGGGGGAGAGAGAGGAGGAACACAGAGGGGGAGAGAGAGGAGGAACACAGAGGGAGAGAGAGGAGGAACACGGCGGGGGAGAGAGGAGGAACACAGAGGGGGAGAGAGTGGAGGAACACAGAGGTGGAGAGAGAGGAGGAACACAGAGGGGGAGGTAGAGGTGGAACACAGAGGGGGGAGAGAGAGGAGGAACACAGAGGGGGAGAGAGAGGCGGAACACAGAGGGGGAGAGAGAGGAGGAACACAGAGGGGGAGAGAGAGGAGGAACACCGAGGGGGAGAGAGAGGAGGAACACAGAGGGGGAGAGAGAGGAGGAACACAGAGGGGAGAGAGGAGGAACACAGAGGGGGAGAGAGAGGAGGAACACAGAGGGGGAGAGAGGAGGAACACAGAGGGGGAGAGAGAGGAGGAACAGAGAGAGGGAGAGAGAGGAGGAACACAGAGGGGGAGAGAGAGGAGGAACACAGAGAGGGAGAGAGAGCAGGAACACAGAGCGGGAGAGAGAGGAGGAACAGAGAGGGGGAGAGAGAGGAGGAACACAGAGAGCGAGAGAGAGGAAGAACACAGAGAGGGAGAGAGAGGAGGAACACAGAGGGGGAGAGAGAGGAGGAACACAGAGGGGGAGAGAGAGGAAGAACACAGAGGGGGAGAGAGAGGAGGAACACAGAGGGGGAGAGAGAGGAGGAACACAGAGGGGGAGAGAGAGGAGGAACACAGAGGGGGAGAGAGAGGAGGAACACAGAGGGGGAGAGAGAGGAGGAACACAGAGGGGAGAGAGAGGAGGAACACAGAGAGGGAGAGAGAGGAGGAACACAGAGGGGGAGAGAGAGGAGGCACACAGAGAGGGAGAGAGAGGAGGAACAGAGAGGGGGAGAGAGAGGAGGAGCACAGAGGGGGAGAGAGAGGAGGAACACAGAGGGGGGAGAGAGAGGAGGAACACAGAGAGGGAGAGAGAGGAGGAACACAGAGGGGGAGAGAGAGGAGGAACACCGAGAGGGAGAGAGGAGGAACACAGAGAGGACGAGAGAGGAGGAACAAAGAGGGGGAGAGAGAGGATGAACACAGAGGGGGAGAGAGAGGAGGAACAGAGAGAGGGAGAGAGAGGAGGAACACAGAGGGGGAGAGAGAGGAGGAACACAGAGGGGGAGAGAGAGGAGAAACACAGAGGGGGAGAGAGTGGAGGAACACAGAGAGAGAGAGAGAGGGGGAACACAGAGGGGGAGAGAAGGAAGGAACACAGAGGGGGAGAGAGAGGAGGAACACAGAGGGGGAGAGAGGAGGAACACAGAGGGGGAGAGAGGAGGAACACAGAGTGGGAGAGAGGAGGAACACAGAGGGGGAGAGAGAGGAGGAACACAGAGGGGGAGAGAGAGGAGGAACACAGAGGGGGAGAGAGAGGAGGAACACAGAGGGAGAGAGAGGAGGAACACAGAGGGGGAGAGAGAGGAGGAACACAGAGGGTGAGACAGAGGAGGAACACAGAGGGGGAGAGAGAGGAGGAACACAGAGGGGGAGAGAGAGGAGGAACACAGAGGGGGAGAGAGAGGAGGAACACAGAGAGGGAGAGAGAGGAGGAACACAGAGGGGCAGAGAGAGGAGGAACACAGAGGGGGAGAGAGAGGAGGAACACAGAGGGGGAGAGAGAGGAGGAACACAGAGGGGGGAGAGAGAGGAGGAACACAGAGGGAGAGAGAGGAGGAACACAGAGGGGGAGAGAGAGGAGGAACACAGAGGGAGAGAGAGGAGGAACACAGAGGGGGAGAGAGAGGAGGAACACAGAGGGGGAGAGAGAGGAGGAACACAGAGGGGGAGAGAGAGGAGGAACACAGAGGGAGAGAGAGGAGGAACAGAGAGGGGGAGAGAGAGGAGGAACACAGAGGGGGAGAGAGAGGAGGAACACAGAGGGGGTGAGAGAGGAGGAACACAGAGGGGGAGAGAGAGGAGGAACACAGAGAGAGGGAGAGAGAGGAGGAACACAGAGAGGGAGAGAGAGGAGGAACACAGAGGGGGAGAGAGAGGAGGAACACAGAGAGGGAGAGAGAGGAGGAACACAGAGGGGGAGAGAGGGGAGGAACACAGAGGGGGAGAGAGGGGAGGAACACAGAGAGGGAGAGAGAGGAGGAACACAGAGGGGGAGAGAGAGGAGGAACACAGAGAGGGAGAGAGAGGAGGAACAGAGAGGGGGAGAGAGAGGAGGAGCACAGAGGGGGAGAGAGAGGAGGAACACAGAGAGGGAGAGAGAGGAGGAACACAGAGGGGGAGAGAGAGGAGGAACACCGAGGGGGAGAGAGAGGAGGAACACAGAGGGGGAGAGAGAGGAGGAACACAGAGGGGGAGAGAGGAGGAACACAGAGGGGGAGAGAGAGGAGGAACACAGAGGGGGAGAGAGGAGGAACACAGAGGGGGAGAGAGAGGAGGAACACAGAGAGGGAGAGAGAGGAGGAACACAGAGAGGGAGAGAGAGGAGGAACACAGAGGGGGAGAGAGAGGAGGAACACAGAGAGGGAGAGAGAGGAGGAACACAGAGGGGGAGAGAGAGGAGGCACACAGAGAGGGAGAGAGAGGAGGAACAGAGAGGGGGAGAGAGAGGAGGAGCACAGAGGGGGAGAGAGAGGAGGAACACAGAGGGGGAGAGAGAGGAGGAACACAGAGAGGGAGAGAGAGGAGGAACACAGAGGGGGAGAGAGAGGAGGAACACCGAGAGGGAGAGAGGAGGAACACAGAGAGGACGAGAGAGGAGGAACAAAGAGGGGGAGAGAGAGGATGAACACAGAGGGGGAGAGAGAGGAGGAACAGAGAGAGGGAGAGAGAGGAGGAACACAGAGGGGGAGAGAGAGGAGGAACACAGAGGGGGAGAGAGAGGAGAAACACAGAGGGGGAGAGAGTGGAGGAACACAGAGAGAGAGAGAGAGGGGGAACACAGAGGGGGAGAGAAGGAAGGAACACAGAGGGGGAGAGAGAGGAGGAACACAGAGGGGGAGAGAGGAGGAACACAGAGGGGGGAGAGAGGAGGAACACAGAGGGGGAGAGAGAGGAGGAACACAGAGGGGGAGAGAGAGGAGGAACACAGAGGGGGAGAGAGAGGAGGAACACAGAGGGAGAGAGAGGAGGAACACAGAGGGGGAGAGAGAGGAGGAACACAGAGGGTGAGAAGAGGAGGAACACAGAGGGGGAGAGAGAGGAGGAACACAGAGGGGGAGAGAGAGGAGGAACACAGAGGGGGAGAGAGAGGAGGAACACAGAGGGGGAGAGAGAGGAGGAACACAGAGGGGCAGAGAGAGGAGGAACACAGAGGGGGAGAGAGAGGAGGAACACAGAGGGGGAGAGAGAGGAGGAACACAGAGGGGAGAGAGAGGAGGAACACAGAGGGGGAGAGAGAGGAGGAACACAGAGGGAGAGAGAGGAGGAACACAGAGGGGGAGAGAGAGGAGGAACACAGAGGGGGAGAGAGAGGAGGAACACAGAGGGGGAGAGAGAGGAGGAACACAGAGGGGGAGAGAGAGGAGGAACACAGAGGGGGAGAGAGAGGAGGAACACAGAGGGGGAGAGAGAGGAGGAACACAGAGAGGGGGTGAGAGAGGAGGAACACAGAGGGGGAGAGAGAGGAGGAACACAGAGGGGGTGAGAGAGGAGGAACACAGAGGGGGAGAGAGAGGAGGGACACGAGAGAGGGAGAGAGAGGA
>JANJGN010004073.1:0-36956 GCA_026770705.1 Isurus oxyrinchus
CCCGATTACAACACCAACACACCGATAACAGCAACAACTCCCCGATAACAACTCCAACACCCCAATAACAACACCAAGGGCCCGATAACAGCACCACAGCACCAACACCAAAACAACCGATAACAGCACAAACCCCCCGATCACAACATCAAAACTATGATAATAGCACGAAAATCCCGTTAACAGCATCAAAACACTGATAACAACACAAACACCCTGATAACAACATGAAAACCATTTAACAGCACGAACACACCGTTAAGACTACCAACACACCGATAACAACAGCAACACCCCGATCACAACACCAAAACCCCGATAACAGCACCAAGCTCCAGATAAGAGCACCAAAACTCTGAAAGGCGCACCAAAACACTGATAACAATACAAACACCCAAATCACCGCACCAAAACCCCGATAACAGCATCAGACCCGCGATCACAACATCAAAACCCCGATAAAAGCACCAAAATCCTGATAACACCATCAAATCACCGATAAGAGCACCAACACACCGATAACAACACCAACACACCGATAACAACACTAACACATCGATAACAACAGCCAAAGCCTGATAACAACACCAACACCATAATAACAACACCAACACCCCGCTAACAACACTAAGAGCCCGATAACAACACCAAGAGCCCTATAACAGCACCAACACGCCAATAACTGCGCCAACACCCCGGTAACAACATCAAAACACCGATAACAACACCAACGCACTGATAACAACAACCACAGCCTGATAACAACACCAACACCCCGATAACAACACTAAGAGCCCGATAACAACACCAAGAGCCTGATAACAGCACCAACATGCCAATAACAGCGCCAACACCCCGATAACAACATCAAAACCCCGATAACAACACCAAGACTCAACTAACAACACCAACACCCAATAACAACATCAACAAACCGATAACAGCACCAAAACAATGATAACAGTACCAAAACCCAGATAACAGTACGAAAACCCTGATAACACAAACACTGCAACCGGCACCAAATTACCGATAACAGCACCTGCACACCAATAACAGCGCCAACACCACAATAACAGCACCAACACACCAATTACAACAACAGTACTCCGATAATAACACCAACACCCCGATAACAACATCAAGACTCCGATAACACCACTAAGAGCTCGATCACAACACCAAGAGCCCGATAACAGCACTAACACGCCAATAACAGCGTCAACACCCCAATAACAACATCAACACCCCGATAACAACACCATCACCCCACTAACAACACCAACATCCGATAACAGCACCAACACAACAATAACAGCACCAAAACCATAATAACAGTACCAAAACCCCGATAACAGTACCAAAACAACCGATAACAGCAAAAACACACCGATCACAACACCAAAACTGTAATAACAGCACGAAAATCCCGATAACAGCCAAACACCCCAATAACAGCACCAACACACATATAACAACATCAACGCCAGAATCACAACACCAACACCCGATAACAACACCAGCACCCTGAAAACAGCATCAAAACCATGATAACAGCACCAAAACCCCGTTAATGGTAGCAAAACACCGAAAACAGTACGAACACACCGATCAAAACACCAAAACCACGATAACAGCACCAAAATCTCGATAACAGCACCAAAAACCTGATAACAACACAAACACACAGATCACAACACCAAAGCTCCGATAACATCACCAAAATCCCGATAACAGCACTAAAACCCCGATAACGGCACCAAAACACCAATAACAGTAACAACACACCGATAAAAAAACAAACACCTAGATCACAACACCAAAACACCGATAACAGCACCAAAATACTGATATCCCCATCAAAACACCATAAGAACACTGAAATCCCTATAACAGCACCAAAACACCAATAACAGCGCCAAAATCCTGATATCTCCACCAAAACACCATAAGAACACCAAAATCCCTATAACAGCACCAAAACTCCGATAACAGCAACAAAATTGTGATATCGCCTTCAAAACACCATAAAAACACCAAAACCCCTATAGCAGCACCAAAACACCGAAAGCAGCACCAAAACACCGAGAACAGCAGCAAAATCCCGATAACAGCACCAGCACATCAATAACACCACCAACGCCACAATAACAGCACCAAACCCCAATTACAACACCAGTACTCCGATAATAACACCAACACCCCGATAACAACACCAACACACCAATAACAACACCAACACCCAGATAACAACACCAACACCACGATAAGAATACCAACACACCGATAACAGCAACAACTTCCCAATAACAACACCAACACACTGATAACAACACCAAGAGCCCGATAACAACACCACAGCACCAACACCCCGATAACAACACCAACACTCCAGTAACAGCACCAACACCCGAATAAAAGTGCTAATATCCCGATAAGAGCACCAACACACCACTAACAACACCAATACCCGATAACAACACCAATACACCAATAACTGCACCATTACCATGATAACAGCACCAAAACTATGATAACAACACCAAAACAACCGATAACAGCACAAAACCCCCGATCTCAATATCAAAACTATGATAACAGCACCAGAATCCCGATAACAGCATCAAAACACCGATAACAACACCAACACCCGGATAAAAACTCCAACACCCCGATAACAACACCACGAGCCCGATAACAACACCAAAGCACCAACACCCCGATAACAACATCAATACCCTGATAACAACACCAACACCATAATTATAGCACCAACACATCATTAACAGCACTTAAACCATGATAAGAGCACCAAAAGTACGATTAAAGCACCAAAACAACCGATAACAGCACAAACACCCCGATTTCAAGACCAAAACTATGGTAACAGCATCAAAATCCCGATAACAGCATCAAAACACCGATAACAGCACCAAAACCCAAACAGCAGCACCAAAACACCGATAACTGCACCAAATCTCAATAAGAGCACCAACACCCCGATAACAACACCAGTACTCCGATAACACCAATATCCCGATAACAGCACCAACACACCAATAACAGCACCAAAACCCCGAAAGCAGCACCAAAACACTGATAACAATACATACATCCCGATCACCGCACCTAAACCCCGATAACAGCACCAAAATCCTGATAAAAACATAAAATCACCGACAGGAGCACCCACACCCTGATAACAACACCAACACAACGATAGCAACACCAGTACTCAGATTATAACAACCACAGCCCGAAAACTACTCCAACACCCTAATAACACCAACACCCCGATAACAACACTAAGAGTCCAATAACCACACCAAGAGCCCGATAAGAGCACCAACACGCCGATAACAGCGCCAACAACCCGATAACAACATCAACACCCCGATAACAACACCAACACCCCACTAACAACACCAACACTCAATAACAACACCAACACGCCGATAACAACACCAAAACCATGATAACAGTACCAAAACCCTGATAACAGTACCAAAACTCCAATAACAGTGCCAACGCGCCGGGAAAAAAACAAACGCACCGTTCACAACACCAAAACATCGATAAGAGCATCAAAACACCAAAAACAGCACCACAACCCTGATGATAGCACCAAAATCCCAATAACTGCACCAACACACCAGTATCAGCACCAACACACGATAACAACACCAACACACCGATAAAAGCACCAAAACCATGATAACAGCACCAAAACAACAGATAACAGCACAAACACACCGATCACAACACCAAAACTGCGGTAACAGCACCAAAATCCCGATAAAAGCACGAAAACCCTGATAACAACGCAAACACCAAAATAACAATACCAAAGCGCCGATAACAAAACTAAGCTCTGATAACAGCACCAAAACCACGAAAGCAGCACCAAAACACTGATAACAATACAAATACCCCGATCACAACACGAAAACCCTGATAACAGAACCAAAAACCCGAAAACACCATAAAATCACTGATAAGAGCACCAACACACCGATAACAACTCCAACACACCGATAACAACACCAGTACTCCGATATCACCAAAATCCCGATAACAACACCAACACACCAAAAACAGTGCCAACACAATAACAGCACCAACACACCGATTAAAGCACCAAAACCATGATAACAGTACCAAAACAACCGATAACAGCACAAGCACACCGATCACAACACCAAAACTGTGATAACAGCACCAAAATCCCGATAAAAGCACAAAAACCCTGATAACAATGCAAACACCAAGATAACAATACCAAAGCGCCGAAAACAAATCCAAGCTCTGATAACAGCGCCAAAACCATGAAAGCAGCATCAAAGCACTGATAACAATACAAACACTCCGATCACCACACGAAAACCCCAATAACAGCATCAGACCCACGATCACAACACCAAAACCCAATAACAGAACCGAAAACCCGATAACACCATAAAATCACCGATAAGAGCACCAACATCCCGATAGCAACACCAACAAACCGATAACAACACCAGTACTCTGATAACACCAAAATCCCGATAACAGCACCAACACACCAATAACAGTGCCAACACAACAATAAAAGCACCAACACACCAGTAACTACATCAATACCCCGATAACAACACCAACACCACACTAACAGCATCAACATCCCGATAAAAACACCAACACACCGATAACAACACCAATACCACAATAACATCATCAACACCCGATAACAACAGCAAAACCACAACAACAGCATCAACATCCCGATAACAACACCAAAACCCAGATAATAATACTTAAAACACAATAACAGCACCAACACCCCGATAACAACACCAACACCCCAATTACAAGACCAGTAGTCTGATAATAACACCAACACCCCGATCACAACACCAACATCCCGATAACAACACCAACACACCGATAAGAACTACAACTCCCTGATAACAACTCCAACACCCCGATAACAACACCAACACCCCGATAACTACACCAACACCCCGATAACAACACCAACACACCGATAAGAACTACAACTCCCTGATAACAACTCCAACACCCCGATAACAACACCAAGAGCCCGATAACAACACGACAGCAAGAACACCCCGATAACAACACCGACATTCCAGTAACAGCACCAACACCCTGATAACAACACCAACACCCTGATAACAACACCAACACACCGATAACAGCAGCAACTCCCCGATAACACCAACACCCCGATAACAACACCAAGAGCCCAATAACAACACGACAGCACCAACACCCTGATAACAACACCAACATTCCAGTAACAGCACCAACACCCCGATAACAACACCAAAACCCCAATTACAAAACCAGTACTCCGGTAATAACACCAACCCCCCGATTACAACACCAAAACCACGCCAACAACAGCCAAACCCAGATAACAACACCAACACACCGATAACAACACCAACACACCGATAACAGCAACAACTCCCCGATAACAACTCCAACACCCCAGTAACAACACCAAGAGCCCGAAAACAACACCACAGCACCAACCCCCCGATTACAACACCAACACCCCGCCAACAACAGCAAAACCCAGATAACAACACCAACACACCGATAACAACACCAACACACCGATAACAGCAACAACTCCCCGATAACAACTCCAACACCCCAGTAACAACACCAAGAGCCCGATAACAACACCACAGCACCAACACCCCGATAACAAAACCAACATTGCAGTAACAACACCAACACTCTGATAACAACACCATCACACTGATAACAGCAACAACTCCCTGATAACAACTCCAACACCCCAATAACAACACCAAGAGCCCTATAACACCACAGCACCAACACCCCGATAACAACACTAACTTTCCAGTAACAGCACCAACACCCCGATAACAATGCTAATAGCCCGATAACAGCACCAACACACCACCAACAACACCAACACCCGAAAACATTCCAATACACCGATAACAGCACCAATACCATGCTAACAGCACCAAAACTACGATAACAACACCAAAAGAACCGATAACAGCACAAACACCACGATCACAAAACCAAAACTCTGATAATAGCACCAAAATCCCGATAACAGCATTAAAACACCAATAACAACACCAACACCCAGATAACAACATCAACACCATTTAACAGCACCAACACAATGATAACAGCACCAACACACCGATAACAACACCAACACCCCGATTACAAAACCAGTACTCCGATAATAACACCAACACCCCGATTACAACACCAACACCCCGACAACAACAGCAACACCCCGATAACAACACCAACACACCGATAACAGCAACAAGTCCCCGATAACAACTCCAAAACCCCAATAACACCAAGAGCCCGATAACAACACCACAGCACCAACACCCCGATAACAACACCAACATCCCTGTAACAGCAGCAACACCCCAATAACAACACCAACACCCTGATTACAAAACCAGTACTCCGATAATAACACCAACACCCCGATTACAACACCAACACACCGATAACAGCAACAACTCCCCGATAACAACTCCAACACCCCAATAACAACACCAAGGGCCCGATAACAGCACCACAGCACCAACACCAAAACAACCGATAACAGCACAAACCCCCCGATCACAACATCAAAACTATGATAATAGCACGAAAATCCCGTTAACAGCATCAAAACACTGATAACAACACAAACACCCTGATAACAACATGAAAACCATTTAACAGCACGAACACACCGTTAAGAGTACCAACACACCGATAACAACAGCAACACCCCGATCACAACACCAAAACCCCGATAACAGCACCAAGCTCCAGATAAGAGCACCAAAACTCTGAAAGGCGCACCAAAACACTGATAACAATACAAACACCCAAATCACCGCACCAAAACCCCGATAACAGCATCAGACCCGCGATCACAACATCAAAACCCCGATAAAAGCACCAAAATCCTGATAACACCATCAAATCACCGATATGAGCACCAACACACCGATAACAACACCAACACACCGATAACAGCACTAACACATCGATAACAACAGCCAAAGCCTGATAACAACACCAACACCATAATAACAACACCAACACCCCGCTAACAACACTAAGAGCCCGATAACAACACCAAGAGCCCTATAACAGCACCAACACGCCAATAACTGCGCCAACACCCCGGTAACAACATCAAAACACCGATAACAACACCAACGCACTGATAACAACAACCACAGCCTGATAACAACACCAACACCCCGATAACAACACTAAGAGCCCGATAACAACACCAAGAGCCTGATAACAGCACCAACATGCCAATAACAGCGCCAACACCCCGATAACAACATCAAAACCCCGATAACAACACCAAGACTCAACTAACAACACCAACACCCAATAACAACATCAACAAACCGATAACAGCACCAAAACAATGATAACAGTACCAAAACCCAGATAACAGTACGAAAACCCTGATAACACAAACACTGCAACCGGCACCAAATTACCGATAACAGCACCTGCACACCAATAACAGCGCCAACACCACAATAACAGCACCAACACACCAATTACAACAACAGTACTCCGATAATAACACCAACACCCCGATAACAACATCAAGACTCCGATAACACCACTAAGAGCTCGATCACAACACCAAGAGCCCGATAACAGCACTAACACGCCAATAACAGCGTCAACACCCCAATAACAACATCAACACCCCGATAACAACACCATCACCCCACTAACAACACCAACATCCGATAACAGCACCAACACAACAATAACAGCACCAAAACCATAATAACAGTACCAAAACCCCGATAACAGTACCAAAACAACCGATAACAGCAAAAACACACCGATCACAACACCAAAACTGTAATAACAGCACGAAAATCCCGATAACAGCCAAACACCCCAATAACAGCACCAACACACATATAACAACATCAACGCCAGAATCACAACACCAACACCCGATAACAACACCAGCACCCTGAAAACAGCATCAAAACCATGATAACAGCACCAAAACCCCGTTAATGGTAGCAAAACACCGAAAACAGTACGAACACACCGATCAAAACACCAAAACCACGATAACAGCACCAAAATCTCGATAACAGCACCAAAAACCTGATAACAACACAAACACACAGATCACAACACCAAAGCTCCGATAACATCACCAAAATCCCGATAACAGCACTAAAACCCCGATAACGGCACCAAAACACCAATAACAGTAACAACACACCGATAAAAAAACAAACACCTAGATCACAACACCAAAACACCGATAACAGCACCAAAATACTGATATCCCCATCAAAACACCATAAGAACACTGAAATCCCTATAACAGCACCAAAACACCAATAACAGCGCCAAAATCCTGATATCTCCACCAAAACACCATAAGAACACCAAAATACCTATAACAGCACCAAAACTCCGATAACAGCAACAAAATTGTGATATCGCCTTCAAAACACCATAAAAACACCAAAACCCCTATAGCAGCACCAAAACACCGAAAGCAGCACCAAAACACCGAGAACAGCAGCAAAATCCCGATAACAGCACCAGCACATCAATAACACCACCAACGCCACAATAACAGCACCAAACCCCAATTACAACACCAGTACTCCGATAATAACACCAACACCCCGATAACAACACCAACACACCAATAACAACACCAACACCCAGATAACAACACCAACACCACGATAAGAATACCAACACACCGATAACAGCAACAACTTCCCAATAACAACACCAACACACTGATAACAACACCAAGAGCCCGATAACAACACCACAGCACCAACACCCCGATAACAACACCAACACTCCAGTAACAGCACCAACACCCGAATAAAAGTGCTAATATCCCGATAAGAGCACCAACACACCACTAACAACACCAATACCCGATAACAACACCAATACACCAATAACTGCACCATTACCATGATAACAGCACCAAAACTATGATAACAACACCAAAACAACCGATAACAGCACAAAACCCCCGATCTCAATATCAAAACTATGATAACAGCACCAGAATCCCGATAACAGCATCAAAACACCGATAACAACACCAACACCCGGATAAAAACTCCAACACCCCGATAACAACACCACGAGCCCGATAACAACACCAAAGCACCAACACCCCGATAACAACATCAATACCCTGATAACAACACCAACACCATAATTATAGCACCAACACATCATTAACAGCACTTAAACCATGATAAGAGCACCAAAAGTACGATTAAAGCACCAAAACAACCGATAACAGCACAAACACCCCGATTTCAAGACCAAAACTATGGTAACAGCATCAAAATCCCGATAACAGCATCAAAACACCGATAACAGCACCAAAACCCAAACAGCAGCACCAAAACACCGATAACTGCACCAAATCTCAATAAGAGCACCAACACCCCGATAACAACACCAGTACTCCGATAACACCAATATCCCGATAACAGCACCAACACACCAATAACAGCACCAAAACCCCGAAAGCAGCACCAAAACACTGATAACAATACATACATCCCGATCACCGCACCTAAACCCCGATAACAGCACCAAAATCCTGATAAAAACATAAAATCACCGACAGGAGCACCCACACCCTGATAACAACACCAACACAACGATAGCAACACCAGTACTCAGATTATAACAACCACAGCCCGAAAACTACTCCAACACCCTAATAACACCAACACCCCGATAACAACACTAAGAGTCCAATAACCACACCAAGAGCCCGATAAGAGCACCAACACGCCGATAACAGCGCCAACAACCCGATAACAACATCAACACCCCGATAACAACACCAACACCCCACTAACAACACCAACACTCAATAACAACACCAACACGCCGATAACAACACCAAAACCATGATAACAGTACCAAAACCCTGATAACAGTACCAAAACTCCAATAACAGTGCCAACGCGCCGGGAAAAAAACAAACGCACCGTTCACAACACCAAAACATCGATAAGAGCATCAAAACACCAAAAACAGCACCACAACCCTGATGATAGCACCAAAATCCCAATAACTGCACCAACACACCAGTATCAGCACCAACACACGATAACAACACCAACACACCGATAAAAGCACCAAAACCATGATAACAGCACCAAAACAACAGATAACAGCACAAACACACCGATCACAACACCAAAACTGCGGTAACAGCACCAAAATCCCGATAAAAGCACGAAAACCCTGATAACAACGCAAACACCAAAATAACAATACCAAAGCGCCGATAACAAAACTAAGCTCTGATAACAGCACCAAAACCACGAAAGCAGCACCAAAACACTGATAACAATACAAATACCCCGATCACAACACGAAAACCCTGATAACAGAACCAAAAACCCGAAAACACCATAAAATCACTGATAAGAGCACCAACACACCGATAACAACTCCAACACACCGATAACAACACCAGTACTCCGATATCACCAAAATCCCGATAACAACACCAACACACCAAAAACAGTGCCAACACAATAACAGCACCAACACACCGATTAAAGCACCAAAACCATGATAACAGTACCAAAACAACCGATAACAGCACAAGCACACCGATCACAACACCAAAACTGTGATAACAGCACCAAAATCCCGATAAAAGCACAAAAACCCTGATAACAATGCAAACACCAAGATAACAATACCAAAGCGCCGAAAACAAATCCAAGCTCTGATAACAGCGCCAAAACCATGAAAGCAGCATCAAAGCACTGATAACAATACAAACACTCCGATCACCACACGAAAACCCCAATAACAGCATCAGACCCACGATCACAACACCAAAACCCAATAACAGAACCGAAAACCCGATAACACCATAAAATCACCGATAAGAGCACCAACATCCCGATAGCAACACCAACAAACCGATAACAACACCAGTACTCTGATAACACCAAAATCCCGATAACAGCACCAACACACCAATAACAGTGCCAACACAACAATAAAAGCACCAACACACCAGTAACTACATCAATACCCCGATAACAACACCAACACCACACTAACAGCATCAACATCCCGATAAAAACACCAACACACCGATAACAACACCAATACCACAATAACATCATCAACACCCGATAACAACAGCAAAACCACAACAACAGCATCAACATCCCGATAACAACACCAAAACCCAGATAATAATACTTAAAACACAATAACAGCACCAACACCCCGATAACAACACCAACACCCCAATTACAAGACCAGTAGTCTGATAATAACACCAACACCCCGATCACAACACCAACATCCCGATAACAACACCAACACACCGATAAGAACTACAACTCCCTGATAACAACTCCAACACCCCGATAACAACACCAACACCCCGATAACTACACCAACACCCCCATAACAACACCAACACACCGATAAGAACTACAACTCCCTGATAACAACTCCAACACCCCGATAACAACACCAAGAGCCCGATAACAACACGACAGCAAAAACACCCCGATAACAACACCGACATTCCAGTAACAGCACCAACACCCTGATAACAACACCAACACCCTGATAACAACACCAACACACCGATAACAGCAGCAACTCCCCGATAACACCAACACCCCGATAACAACACCAAGAGCCCAATAACAACACGACAGCACCAACACCCTGATAACAACACCAACATTCCAGTAACAGCACCAACACCCCGATAACAACACCAAAACCCCAATTACAAAACCAGTACTCCGGTAATAACACCAACCCCCCGATTACAACACCAAAACCACGCCAACAACAGCCAAACCCAGATAACAACACCAACACACCGATAACAACACCAACACACCGATAACAGCAACAACTCCCCGATAACAACTCCAACACCCCAGTAACAACACCAAGAGCCCGAAAACAACACCACAGCACCAACCCCCCGATTACAACACCAACACCCCGCCAACAACAGCAAAACCCAGATAACAACACCAACACACCGATAACAACACCAACACACCGATAACAGCAACAACTCCCCGATAACAACTCCAACACCCCAGTAACAACACCAAGAGCCCGATAACAACACCACAGCACCAACACCCCGATAACAAAACCAACATTGCAGTAACAACACCAACACTCTGATAACAACACCATCACACTGATAACAGCAACAACTCCCTGATAACAACTCCAACACCCCAATAACAACACCAAGAGCCCTATAACACCACAGCACCAACACCCCGATAACAACACTAACTTTCCAGTAACAGCACCAACACCCCGATAACAATGCTAATAGCCCGATAACAGCACCAACACACCACCAACAACACCAACACCCGAAAACATTCCAATACACCGATAACAGCACCAATACCATGCTAACAGCACCAAAACTACGATAACAACACCAAAAGAACCGATAACAGCACAAACACCACGATCACAAAACCAAAACTCTGATAATAGCACCAAAATCCCGATAACAGCATTAAAACACCAATAACAACACCAACACCCAGATAACAACATCAACACCATTTAACAGCACCAACACAATGATAACAGCACCAACACACCGATAACAACACCAACACCCCGATTACAAAACCAGTACTCCGATAATAACACCAACACCCCGATTACAACACCAACACCCCGACAACAACAGCAACACCCCGATAACAACACCAACACACCGATAACAGCAACAAGTCCCCGATAACAACTCCAAAACCCCAATAACACCAAGAGCCCGATAACAACACCACAGCACCAACACCCCGATAACAACACCAACATCCCTGTAACAGCAGCAACACCCCAATAACAACACCAACACCCTGATTACAAAACCAGTACTCCGATAATAACACCAACACCCCGATTACAACACCAACACACCGATAACAGCAACAACTCCCCGATAACAACTCCAACACCCCAATAACAACACCAAGGGCCCGATAACAGCACCACAGCACCAACACCAAAACAACCGATAACAGCACAAACCCCCCGATCACAACATCAAAACTATGATAATAGCACGAAAATCCCGTTAACAGCATCAAAACACTGATAACAACACAAACACCCTGATAACAACATGAAAACCATTTAACAGCACGAACACACCGTTAAGAGTACCAACACACCGATAACAACAGCAACACCCCGATCACAACACCAAAACCCCGATAACAGCACCAAGCTCCAGATAAGAGCACCAAAACTCTGAAAGGCGCACCAAAACACTGATAACAATACAAACACCCAAATCACCGCACCAAAACCCCGATAACAGCATCAGACCCGCGATCACAACATCAAAACCCCGATAAAAGCACCAAAATCCTGATAACACCATCAAATCACCGATATGAGCACCAACACACCGATAACAACACCAACACACCGATAACAGCACTAACACATCGATAACAACAGCCAAAGCCTGATAACAACACCAACACCATAATAACAACACCAACACCCCGCTAACAACACTAAGAGCCCGATAACAACACCAAGAGCCCTATAACAGCACCAACACGCCAATAACTGCGCCAACACCCCGGTAACAACATCAAAACACCGATAACAACACCAACGCACTGATAACAACAACCACAGCCTGATAACAACACCAACACCCCGATAACAACACTAAGAGCCCGATAACAACACCAAGAGCCTGATAACAGCACCAACATGCCAATAACAGCGCCAACACCCCGATAACAACATCAAAACCCCGATAACAACACCAAGACTCAACTAACAACACCAACACCCAATAACAACATCAACAAACCGATAACAGCACCAAAACAATGATAACAGTACCAAAACCCAGATAACAGTACGAAAACCCTGATAACACAAACACTGCAACCGGCACCAAATTACCGATAACAGCACCTGCACACCAATAACAGCGCCAACACCACAATAACAGCACCAACACACCAATTACAACAACAGTACTCCGATAATAACACCAACACCCCGATAACAACATCAAGACTCCGATAACACCACTAAGAGCTCGATCACAACACCAAGAGCCCGATAACAGCACTAACACGCCAATAACAGCGTCAACACCCCAATAACAACATCAACACCCCGATAACAACACCATCACCCCACTAACAACACCAACATCCGATAACAGCACCAACACAACAATAACAGCACCAAAACCATAATAACAGTACCAAAACCCCGATAACAGTACCAAAACAACCGATAACAGCAAAAACACACCGATCACAACACCAAAACTGTAATAACAGCACGAAAATCCCGATAACAGCCAAACACCCCAATAACAGCACCAACACACATATAACAACATCAACGCCAGAATCACAACACCAACACCCGATAACAACACCAGCACCCTGAAAACAGCATCAAAACCATGATAACAGCACCAAAACCCCGTTAATGGTAGCAAAACACCGAAAACAGTACGAACACACCGATCAAAACACCAAAACCACGATAACAGCACCAAAATCTCGATAACAGCACCAAAAACCTGATAACAACACAAACACACAGATCACAACACCAAAGCTCCGATAACATCACCAAAATCCCGATAACAGCACTAAAACCCCGATAACGGCACCAAAACACCAATAACAGTAACAACACACCGATAAAAAAACAAACACCTAGATCACAACACCAAAACACCGATAACAGCACCAAAATACTGATATCCCCATCAAAACACCATAAGAACACTGAAATCCCTATAACAGCACCAAAACACCAATAACAGCGCCAAAATCCTGATATCTCCACCAAAACACCATAAGAACACCAAAATCCCTATAACAGCACCAAAACTCCGATAACAGCAACAAAATTGTGATATCGCCTTCAAAACACCATAAAAACACCAAAACCCCTATAGCAGCACCAAAACACCGAAAGCAGCACCAAAACACCGAGAACAGCAGCAAAATCCCGATAACAGCACCAGCACATCAATAACACCACCAACGCCACAATAACAGCACCAAACCCCAATTACAACACCAGTACTCCGATAATAACACCAACACCCCGATAACAACACCAACACACCAATAACAACACCAACACCCAGATAACAACACCAACACCACGATAAGAATACCAACACACCGATAACAGCAACAACTTCCCAATAACAACACCAACACACTGATAACAACACCAAGAGCCCGATAACAACACCACAGCACCAACACCCCGATAACAACACCAACACTCCAGTAACAGCACCAACACCCGAATAAAAGTGCTAATATCCCGATAAGAGCACCAACACACCACTAACAACACCAATACCCGATAACAACACCAATACACCAATAACTGCACCATTACCATGATAACAGCACCAAAACTATGATAACAACACCAAAACAACCGATAACAGCACAAAACCCCCGATCTCAATATCAAAACTATGATAACAGCACCAGAATCCCGATAACAGCATCAAAACACCGATAACAACACCAACACCCGGATAAAAACTCCAACACCCCGATAACAACACCACGAGCCCGATAACAACACCAAAGCACCAACACCCCGATAACAACATCAATACCCTGATAACAACACCAACACCATAATTATAGCACCAACACATCATTAACAGCACTTAAACCATGATAAGAGCACCAAAAGTACGATTAAAGCACCAAAACAACCGATAACAGCACAAACACCCCGATTTCAAGACCAAAACTATGGTAACAGCATCAAAATCCCGATAACAGCATCAAAACACCGATAACAGCACCAAAACCCAAACAGCAGCACCAAAACACCGATAACTGCACCAAATCTCAATAAGAGCACCAACACCCCGATAACAACACCAGTACTCCGATAACACCAATATCCCGATAACAGCACCAACACACCAATAACAGCACCAAAACCCCGAAAGCAGCACCAAAACACTGATAACAATACATACATCCCGATCACCGCACCTAAACCCCGATAACAGCACCAAAATCCTGATAAAAACATAAAATCACCGACAGGAGTACCCACACCCTGATAACAACACCAACACAACGATAGCAACACCAGTACTCAGATTATAACAACCACAGCCCGAAAACTACTCCAACACCCTAATAACACCAACACCCCGATAACAACACTAAGAGTCCAATAACCACACCAAGAGCCCGATAAGAGCACCAACACGCCGATAACAGCGCCAACAACCCGATAACAACATCAACACCCCGATAACAACACCAACACCCCACTAACAACACCAACACTCAATAACAACACCAACACGCCGATAACAACACCAAAACCATGATAACAGTACCAAAACCCCGATAACAGTACCAAAACTCCAATAACAGTGCCAACGCGCCGGGAAAAAAACAAACGCACCGTTCACAACACCAAAACATCGATAAGAGCATCAAAACACCAAAAACAGCACCACAACCCTGATGATAGCACCAAAATCCCAATAACTGCACCAACACACCAGTATCAGCACCAACACACGATAACAACACCAACACACCGATAAAAGCACCAAAACCATGATAACAGCACCAAAACAACAGATAACAGCACAAACACACCGATCACAACACCAAAACTGCGGTAACAGCACCAAAATCCCGATAAAAGCACGAAAACCCTGATAACAACGCAAACACCAAAATAACAATACCAAAGCGCCGATAACAAAACCAAGCTCTGATAACAGCACCAAAACCACGAAAGCAGCACCAAAACACTGATAACAATACAAATACCCCGATCACAACACGAAAACCCTGATAACAGAACCAAAAACCCGATAACACCATAAGATCACTGATAAGAGCACCAACACACCGATAACAACTCCAACACACCGATAACAACACCAGTACTCCGATATCACCAAAATCCCGATAACAACACCAACACACCAAAAACAGTGCCAACACAATAACAGCACCAACACACCGATTAAAGCACCAAAACCATGATAACAGTACCAAAACAACCGATAACAGCACAAGCACACCGATCACAACACCAAAACTGTGATAACAGCACCAAAATCCCGATAAAAGCACAAAAACCCTGATAACAATGCAAACACCAAGATAACAATACCAAAGCGCCGAAAACAAATCCAAGCTCTGATAACAGCGCCAAAACCATGAAAGCAGCATCAAAGCACTGATAACAATACAAACACTCCGATCACCACACGAAAACCCCAATAACAGCATCAGACCCACGATCACAACACCAAAACCCAATAACAGAACCGAAAACCCGATAACACCATAAAATCACCGATAAGAGCACCAACATCCCGATAGCAACACCAACAAACCGATAACAACACCAGTACTCTGATAACACCAAAATCCCGATAACAGCACCAACACACCAATAACAGTGCCAACACAACAATAAAAGCACCAACACACCAGTAACTACATCAATACCCCGATAACAACACCAACACCACACTAACAGCATCAACATCCCGATAAAAACACCAACACACCGATAACAACACCAATACCACAATAACATCATCAACACCCGATAACAACAGCAAAACCACAACAACAGCATCAACATCCCGATAACAACACCAAAACCCAGATAATAATACTTAAAACACAATAACAGCACCAACACCCCGATAACAACACCAACACCCCAATTACAAGACCAGTAGTCTGATAATAACACCAACACCCCGATCACAACACCAACATCCCGATAACAACACCAACACACCGATAAGAACTACAACTCCCTGATAACAACTCCAACACCCCGATAACAACACCAACACCCCGATAACTACACCAACACCCCCATAACAACACCAACACACCGATAAGAACTACAACTCCCTGATAACAACTCCAACACCCCGATAACAACACCAAGAGCCCGATAACAACACGACAGCAAGAACACCCCGATAACAACACCGACATTCCAGTAACAGCACCAACACCCTGATAACAACACCAACACCCTGATAACAACACCAACACACCGATAACAGCAGCAACTCCCCGATAACACCAACACCCCGATAACAACACCAAGAGCCCAATAACAACACGACAGCACCAACACCCTGATAACAACACCAACATTCCAGTAACAGCACCAACACCCCGATAACAACACCAAAACCCCAATTACAAAACCAGTACTCCGGTAATAACACCAACCCCCCGATTACAACACCAAAACCACGCCAACAACAGCCAAACCCAGATAACAACACCAACACACCGATAACAACACCAACACACCGATAACAGCAACAACTCCCCGATAACAACTCCAACACCCCAGTAACAACACCAAGAGCCCGAAAACAACACCACAGCACCAACCCCCCGATTACAACACCAACACCCCGCCAACAACAGCAAAACCCAGATAACAACACCAACACACCGATAACAACACCAACACACCGATAACAGCAACAACTCCCCGATAACAACTCCAACACCCCAGTAACAACACCAAGAGCCCGATAACAACACCACAGCACCAACACCCCGATAACAAAACCAACATTGCAGTAACAACACCAACACTCTGATAACAACACCATAACACTGATAACAGCAACAACTCCCTGATAACAACTCCAACACCCCAATAACAACACCAAGAGCCCTATAACACCACAGCACCAACACCCCGATAACAACACTAACTTTCCAGTAACAGCACCAACACCCCGATAACAATGCTAATAGCCCGATAACAGCACCAACACACCACCAACAACACCAACACCCGAAAACATTCCAATACACCGATAACAGCACCAATACCATGCTAACAGCACCAAAACTACGATAACAACACCAAAAGAACCGATAACAGCACAAACACCACGATCACAAAACCAAAACTCTGATAATAGCACCAAAATCCCGATAACAGCATTAAAACACCAATAACAACACCAACACCCAGATAACAACATCAACACCATTTAACAGCACCAACACAATGATAACAGCACCAACACACCGATAACAACACCAACACCCCGATTACAAAACCAGTACTCCGATAATAACACCAACACCCCGATTACAACACCAACACCCCGACAACAACAGCAACACCCCGATAACAACATCAAAACCCCGATAACAACACCAAGACTCAACTAACAACACCAACACCCAATAACAACATCAACAAACCGATAACAGCACCAAAACAATGATAACAGTACCAAAACCCAGATAACAGTACGAAAACCCTGATAACACAAACACTGCAACCGGCACCAAATTACCGATAACAGCACCTGCACACCAATAACAGCGCCAACACCACAATAACAGCACCAACACACCAATTACAACAACAGTACTCCGATAATAACACCAACACCCCGATAACAACATCAAGACTCCGATAACACCACTAAGAGCTCGATCACAACACCAAGAGCCCGATAACAGCACTAACACGCCAATAACAGCGTCAACACCCCAATAACAACATCAACACCCCGATAACAACACCATCACCCCACTAACAACACCAACATCCGATAACAGCACCAACACAACAATAACAGCACCAAAACCATAATAACAGTACCAAAACCCCGATAACAGTACCAAAACAACCGATAACAGCAAAAACACACCGATCACAACACCAAAACTGTAATAACAGCACGAAAATCCCGATAACAGCCAAACACCCCAATAACAGCACCAACACACATATAACAACATCAACGCCAGAATCACAACACCAACACCCGATAACAACACCAGCACCCTGAAAACAGCATCAAAACCATGATAACAGCACCAAAACCCCGTTAATGGTAGCAAAACACCGAAAACAGTACGAACACACCGATCAAAACACCAAAACCACGATAACAGCACCAAAATCTCGATAACAGCACCAAAAACCTGATAACAACACAAACACACAGATCACAACACCAAAGCTCCGATAACATCACCAAAATCCCGATAACAGCACTAAAACCCCGATAACGGCACCAAAACACCAATAACAGTAACAACACACCGATAAAAAAACAAACACCTAGATCACAACACCAAAACACCGATAACAGCACCAAAATACTGATATCCCCATCAAAACACCATAAGAACACTGAAATCCCTATAACAGCACCAAAACACCAATAACAGCGCCAAAATCCTGATATCTCCACCAAAACACCATAAGAACACCAAAATCCCTATAACAGCACCAAAACTCCGATAACAGCAACAAAATTGTGATATCGCCTTCAAAACACCATAAAAACACCAAAACCCCTATAGCAGCACCAAAACACCGAAAGCAGCACCAAAACACCGAGAACAGCAGCAAAATCCCGATAACAGCACCAGCACATCAATAACACCACCAACGCCACAATAACAGCACCAAACCCCAATTACAACACCAGTACTCCGATAATAACACCAACACCCCGATAACAACACCAACACACCAATAACAACACC
Organism: Isurus oxyrinchus; assembly: GCA_026770705.1. Classification (NCBI taxonomy): domain Eukaryota; kingdom Metazoa; phylum Chordata; class Chondrichthyes; order Lamniformes; family Lamnidae; genus Isurus; species Isurus oxyrinchus. The sequence goes on from JANJGN010004073.1 coordinate 20,667, forward strand.
AACACCCAGATAACAACACCAACACCACGATAAGAATACCAACACACCGATAACAGCAACAACTTCCCAATAACAACACCAACACACTGATAACAACACCAAGAGCCCGATAACAACACCACAGCACCAACACCCCGATAACAACACCAACACTCCAGTAACAGCACCAACACCCGAATAAAAGTGCTAATATCCCGATAAGAGCACCAACACACCACTAACAACACCAATACCCGATAACAACACCAATACACCAATAACTGCACCATTACCATGATAACAGCACCAAAACTATGATAACAACACCAAAACAACCGATAACAGCACAAAACCCCCGATCTCAATATCAAAACTATGATAACAGCACCAGAATCCCGATAACAGCATCAAAACACCGATAACAACACCAACACCCGGATAAAAACTCCAACACCCCGATAACAACACCACGAGCCCGATAACAACACCAAAGCACCAACACCCCGATAACAACATCAATACCCTGATAACAACACCAACACCATAATTATAGCACCAACACATCATTAACAGCACTTAAACCATGATAAGAGCACCAAAAGTACGATTAAAGCACCAAAACAACCGATAACAGCACAAACACCCCGATTTCAAGACCAAAACTATGGTAACAGCATCAAAATCCCGATAACAGCATCAAAACACCGATAACAGCACCAAAACCCAAACAGCAGCACCAAAACACCGATAACTGCACCAAATCTCAATAAGAGCACCAACACCCCGATAACAACACCAGTACTCCGATAACACCAATATCCCGATAACAGCACCAACACACCAATAACAGCACCAAAACCCCGAAAGCAGCACCAAAACACTGATAACAATACATACATCCCGATCACCGCACCTAAACCCCGATAACAGCACCAAAATCCTGATAAAAACATAAAATCACCGACAGGAGCACCCACACCCTGATAACAACACCAACACAACGATAGCAACACCAGTACTCAGATTATAACAACCACAGCCCGAAAACTACTCCAACACCCTAATAACACCAACACCCCGATAACAACACTAAGAGTCCAATAACCACACCAAGAGCCCGATAAGAGCACCAACACGCCGATAACAGCGCCAACAACCCGATAACAACATCAACACCCCGATAACAACACCAACACCCCACTAACAACACCAACACTCAATAACAACACCAACACGCCGATAACAACACCAAAACCATGATAACAGTACCAAAACCCTGATAACAGTACCAAAACTCCAATAACAGTGCCAACGCGCCGGGAAAAAAACAAACGCACCGTTCACAACACCAAAACATCGATAAGAGCATCAAAACACCAAAAACAGCACCACAACCCTGATGATAGCACCAAAATCCCAATAACTGCACCAACACACCAGTATCAGCACCAACACACGATAACAACACCAACACACCGATAAAAGCACCAAAACCATGATAACAGCACCAAAACAACAGATAACAGCACAAACACACCGATCACAACACCAAAACTGCGGTAACAGCACCAAAATCCCGATAAAAGCACGAAAACCCTGATAACAACGCAAACACCAAAATAACAATACCAAAGCGCCGATAACAAAACTAAGCTCTGATAACAGCACCAAAACCACGAAAGCAGCACCAAAACACTGATAACAATACAAATACCCCGATCACAACACGAAAACCCTGATAACAGAACCAAAAACCCGAAAACACCATAAAATCACTGATAAGAGCACCAACACACCGATAACAACTCCAACACACCGATAACAACACCAGTACTCCGATATCACCAAAATCCCGATAACAACACCAACACACCAAAAACAGTGCCAACACAATAACAGCACCAACACACCGATTAAAGCACCAAAACCATGATAACAGTACCAAAACAACCGATAACAGCACAAGCACACCGATCACAACACCAAAACTGTGATAACAGCACCAAAATCCCGATAAAAGCACAAAAACCCTGATAACAATGCAAACACCAAGATAACAATACCAAAGCGCCGAAAACAAATCCAAGCTCTGATAACAGCGCCAAAACCATGAAAGCAGCATCAAAGCACTGATAACAATACAAACACTCCGATCACCACACGAAAACCCCAATAACAGCATCAGACCCACGATCACAACACCAAAACCCAATAACAGAACCGAAAACCCGATAACACCATAAAATCACCGATAAGAGCACCAACATCCCGATAGCAACACCAACAAACCGATAACAACACCAGTACTCTGATAACACCAAAATCCCGATAACAGCACCAACACACCAATAACAGTGCCAACACAACAATAAAAGCACCAACACACCAGTAACTACATCAATACCCCGATAACAACACCAACACCACACTAACAGCATCAACATCCCGATAAAAACACCAACACACCGATAACAACACCAATACCACAATAACATCATCAACACCCGATAACAACAGCAAAACCACAACAACAGCATCAACATCCCGATAACAACACCAAAACCCAGATAATAATACTTAAAACACAATAACAGCACCAACACCCCGATAACAACACCAACACCCCAATTACAAGACCAGTAGTCTGATAATAACACCAACACCCCGATCACAACACCAACATCCCGATAACAACACCAACACACCGATAAGAACTACAACTCCCTGATAACAACTCCAACACCCCGATAACAACACCAACACCCCGATAACTACACCAACACCCCCATAACAACACCAACACACCGATAAGAACTACAACTCCCTGATAACAACTCCAACACCCCGATAACAACACCAAGAGCCCGATAACAACACGACAGCAAGAACACCCCGATAACAACACCGACATTCCAGTAACAGCACCAACACCCTGATAACAACACCAACACCCTGATAACAACACCAACACACCGATAACAGCAGCAACTCCCCGATAACACCAACACCCCGATAACAACACCAAGAGCCCAATAACAACACGACAGCACCAACACCCTGATAACAACACCAACATTCCAGTAACAGCACCAACACCCCGATAACAACACCAAAACCCCAATTACAAAACCAGTACTCCGGTAATAACACCAACCCCCCGATTACAACACCAAAACCACGCCAACAACAGCCAAACCCAGATAACAACACCAACACACCGATAACAACACCAACACACCGATAACAGCAACAACTCCCCGATAACAACTCCAACACCCCAGTAACAACACCAAGAGCCCGAAAACAACACCACAGCACCAACCCCCCGATTACAACACCAACACCCCGCCAACAACAGCAAAACCCAGATAACAACACCAACACACCGATAACAACACCAACACACCGATAACAGCAACAACTCCCCGATAACAACTCCAACACCCCAGTAACAACACCAAGAGCCCGATAACAACACCACAGCACCAACACCCCGATAACAAAACCAACATTGCAGTAACAACACCAACACTCTGATAACAACACCATAACACTGATAACAGCAACAACTCCCTGATAACAACTCCAACACCCCAATAACAACACCAAGAGCCCTATAACACCACAGCACCAACACCCCGATAACAACACTAACTTTCCAGTAACAGCACCAACACCCCGATAACAATGCTAATAGCCCGATAACAGCACCAACACACCACCAACAACACCAACACCCGAAAACATTCCAATACACCGATAACAGCACCAATACCATGCTAACAGCACCAAAACTACGATAACAACACCAAAAGAACCGATAACAGCACAAACACCACGATCACAAAACCAAAACTCTGATAATAGCACCAAAATCCCGATAACAGCATTAAAACACCAATAACAACACCAACACCCAGATAACAACATCAACACCATTTAACAGCACCAACACAATGATAACAGCACCAACACACCGATAACAACACCAACACCCCGATTACAAAACCAGTACTCCGATAATAACACCAACACCCCGATTACAACACCAACACCCCGACAACAACAGCAACACCCCGATAACAACACCAACACACCGATAACAGCAACAAGTCCCCGATAACAACTCCAAAACCCCAATAACACCAAGAGCCCGATAACAACACCACAGCACCAACACCCCGATAACAACACCAACATCCCTGTAACAGCAGCAACACCCCAATAACAACACCAACACCCTGATTACAAAACCAGTACTCCGATAATAACACCAACACCCCGATTACAACACCAACACACCGATAACAGCAACAACTCCCCGATAACAACTCCAACACCCCAATAACAACACCAAGGGCCCGATAACAGCACCACAGCACCAACACCAAAACAACCGATAACAGCACAAACCCCCCGATCACAACATCAAAACTATGATAATAGCACGAAAATCCCGTTAACAGCATCAAAACACTGATAACAACACAAACACCCTGATAACAACATGAAAACCATTTAACAGCACGAACACACCGTTAAGAGTACCAACACACCGATAACAACAGCAACACCCCGATCACAACACCAAAACCCCGATAACAGCACCAAGCTCCAGATAAGAGCACCAAAACTCTGAAAGGCGCACCAAAACACTGATAACAATACAAACACCCAAATCACCGCACCAAAACCCCGATAACAGCATCAGACCCGCGATCACAACATCAAAACCCCGATAAAAGCACCAAAATCCTGATAACACCATCAAATCACCGATAAGAGCACCAACACACCGATAACAACACCAACACACCGATAACAGCACTAACACATCGATAACAACAGCCAAAGCCTGATAACAACACCAACACCATAATAACAACACCAACACCCCGCTAACAACACTAAGAGCCCGATAACAACACCAAGAGCCCTATAACAGCACCAACACGCCAATAACTGCGCCAACACCCCGGTAACAACATCAAAACACCGATAACAACACCAACGCACTGATAACAACAACCACAGCCTGATAACAACACCAACACCCCGATAACAACACTAAGAGCCCGATAACAACACCAAGAGCCTGATAACAGCACCAACATGCCAATAACAGCGCCAACACCCCGATAACAACATCAAAACCCCGATAACAACACCAAGACTCAACTAACAACACCAACACCCAATAACAACATCAACAAACCGATAACAGCACCAAAACAATGATAACAGTACCAAAACCCAGATAACAGTACGAAAACCCTGATAACACAAACACTGCAACCGGCACCAAATTACCGATAACAGCACCTGCACACCAATAACAGCGCCAACACCACAATAACAGCACCAACACACCAATTACAACAACAGTACTCCGATAATAACACCAACACCCCGATAACAACATCAAGACTCCGATAACACCACTAAGAGCTCGATCACAACACCAAGAGCCCGATAACAGCACTAACACGCCAATAACAGCGTCAACACCCCAATAACAACATCAACACCCCGATAACAACACCATCACCCCACTAACAACACCAACATCCGATAACAGCACCAACACAACAATAACAGCACCAAAACCATAATAACAGTACCAAAACCCCGATAACAGTACCAAAACAACCGATAACAGCAAAAACACACCGATCACAACACCAAAACTGTAATAACAGCACGAAAATCCCGATAACAGCCAAACACCCCAATAACAGCACCAACACACATATAACAACATCAACGCCAGAATCACAACACCAACACCCGATAACAACACCAGCACCCTGAAAACAGCATCAAAACCATGATAACAGCACCAAAACCCCGTTAATGGTAGCAAAACACCGAAAACAGTACGAACACACCGATCAAAACACCAAAACCACGATAACAGCACCAAAATCTCGATAACAGCACCAAAAACCTGATAACAACACAAACACACAGATCACAACACCAAAGCTCCGATAACATCACCAAAATCCCGATAACAGCACTAAAACCCCGATAACGGCACCAAAACACCAATAACAGTAACAACACACCGATAAAAAAACAAACACCTAGATCACAACACCAAAACACCGATAACAGCACCAAAATACTGATATCCCCATCAAAACACCATAAGAACACTGAAATCCCTATAACAGCACCAAAACACCAATAACAGCGCCAAAATCCTGATATCTCCACCAAAACACCATAAGAACACCAAAATCCCTATAACAGCACCAAAACTCCGATAACAGCAACAAAATTGTGATATCGCCTTCAAAACACCATAAAAACACCAAAACCCCTATAGCAGCACCAAAACACCGAAAGCAGCACCAAAACACCGAGAACAGCAGCAAAATCCCGATAACAGCACCAGCACATCAATAACACCACCAACGCCACAATAACAGCACCAAACCCCAATTACAACACCAGTACTCCGATAATAACACCAACACCCCGATAACAACACCAACACACCAATAACAACACCAACACCCAGATAACAACACCAACACCACGATAAGAATACCAACACACCGATAACAGCAACAACTTCCCAATAACAACACCAACACACTGATAACAACACCAAGAGCCCGATAACAACACCACAGCACCAACACCCCGATAACAACACCAACACTCCAGTAACAGCACCAACACCCGAATAAAAGTGCTAATATCCCGATAAGAGCACCAACACACCACTAACAACACCAATACCCGATAACAACACCAATACACCAATAACTGCACCATTACCATGATAACAGCACCAAAACTATGATAACAACACCAAAACAACCGATAACAGCACAAAACCCCCGATCTCAATATCAAAACTATGATAACAGCACCAGAATCCCGATAACAGCATCAAAACACCGATAACAACACCAACACCCGGATAAAAACTCCAACACCCCGATAACAACACCACGAGCCCGATAACAACACCAAAGCACCAACACCCCGATAACAACATCAATACCCTGATAACAACACCAACACCATAATTATAGCACCAACACATCATTAACAGCACTTAAACCATGATAAGAGCACCAAAAGTACGATTAAAGCACCAAAACAACCGATAACAGCACAAACACCCCGATTTCAAGACCAAAACTATGGTAACAGCATCAAAATCCCGATAACAGCATCAAAACACCGATAACAGCACCAAAACCCAAACAGCAGCACCAAAACACCGATAACTGCACCAAATCTCAATAAGAGCACCAACACCCCGATAACAACACCAGTACTCTGATAACACCAATATCCCGATAACAGCACCAACACACCAATAACAGCACCAAAACCCCGAAAGCAGCACCAAAACACTGATAACAATACATACATCCCGATCACCGCACCTAAACCCCGATAACAGCACCAAAATCCTGATAAAAACATAAAATCACCGACAGGAGTACCCACACCCTGATAACAACACCAACACAACGATAGCAACACCAGTACTCAGATTATAACAACCACAGCCCGAAAACTACTCCAACACCCTAATAACACCAACACCCCGATAACAACACTAAGAGTCCAATAACCACACCAAGAGCCCGATAAGAGCACCAACACGCCGATAACAGCGCCAACAACCCGATAACAACATCAACACCCCGATAACAACACCAACACCCCATTAACAACACCAACACTCAATAACAACACCAACACGCCGATAACAACACCAAAACCATGATAACAGTACCAAAACCCCGATAACAGTACCAAAACTCCAATAACAGTGCCAACGCGCCGGGAAAAAAACAAACGCACCGTTCACAACACCAAAACATCGATAAGAGCATCAAAACACCAAAAACAGCACCACAACCCTGATGATAGCACCAAAATCCCAATAACTGCACCAACACACCAGTATCAGCACCAACACACGATAACAACACCAACACACCGATAAAAGCACCAAAACCATGATAACAGCACCAAAACAACAGATAACAGCACAAACACACCGATCACAACACCAAAACTGCGGTAACAGCACCAAAATCCCGATAAAAGCACGAAAACCCTGATAACAACGCAAACACCAAAATAACAATACCAAAGCGCCGATAACAAAACCAAGCTCTGATAACAGCACCAAAACCACGAAAGCAGCACCAAAACACTGATAACAATACAAATACCCCGATCACAACACGAAAACCCTGATAACAGAACCAAAAACCCGATAACACCATAAAATCACTGATAAGAGCACCAACACACCGATAACAACTCCAACACACCGATAACAACACCAGTACTCCGATATCACCAAAATCCCGATAACAACACCAACACACCAAAAACAGTGCCAACACAATAACAGCACCAACACACCGATTAAAGCACCAAAACCATGATAACAGTACCAAAACAACCGATAACAGCACAAGCACACCGATCACAACACCAAAACTGTGATAACAGCACCAAAATCCCGATAAAAGCACAAAAACCCTGATAACAATGCAAACACCAAGATAACAATACCAAAGCGCCGAAAACAAATCCAAGCTCTGATAACAGCGCCAAAACCATGAAAGCAGCATCAAAGCACTGATAACAATACAAACACTCCGATCACCACACGAAAACCCCAATAACAGCATCAGACCCACGATCACAACACCAAAACCCAATAACAGAACCGAAAACCCGATAACACCATAAAATCACCGATAAGAGCACCAACATCCCGATAGCAACACCAACAAACCGATAACAACACCAGTACTCTGATAACACCAAAATCCCGATAACAGCACCAACACACCAATAACAGTGCCAACACAACAATAAAAGCACCAACACACCAGTAACTACATCAATACCCCGATAACAACACCAACACCACACTAACAGCATCAACATCCCGATAAAAACACCAACACACCGATAACAACACCAATACCACAATAACATCATCAACACCCGATAACAACAGCAAAACCACAACAACAGCATCAACATCCCGATAACAACACCAAAACCCAGATAATAATACTTAAAACACAATAACAGCACCAACACCCCGATAACAACACCAACACCCCAATTACAAGACCAGTAGTCTGATAATAACACCAACACCCCGATCACAACACCAACATCCCGATAACAACACCAACACACCGATAAGAACTACAACTCCCTGATAACAACTCCAACACCCCGATAACAACACCAACACCCCAATAACTACACCAACACCCCGATAACAACACCAACACACCGATAAGAACTACAACTCCCTGATAACAACTCCAACACCCCGATAACAACACCAAGAGCCCGATAACAACACGACAGCAAGAACACCCCGATAACAACACCGACATTCCAGTAACAGCACCAACACCCTGATAACAACACCAACACCCTGATAACAACACCAACACACCGATAACAGCAGCAACTCCCCGATAACACCAACACCCCGATAACAACACCAAGAGCCCAATAACAACACGACAGCACCAACACCCTGATAACAACACCAACATTCCAGTAACAGCACCAAAACCCCGATAACAACACCAAAACCCCAATTACAAAACCAGTACTCCGGTAATAACACCAACCCCCCGATTACATCACCAACACCCCGCCAACAACAGCCAAACCCAGATAACAACACCAACACCCCGATAAAAACACAAACACACTGATAACAGCAACAACTCCCCGATAACAACACCAACACCCCAATAACAACACCAAGAGCCTGATAACAACGCCACAGCACCAACACAAAAAGAACCGATAACAGCACAAACCCCCCGATCACAACACCAACCCCCCGATTACATCACCAACACCCCGCCAACAACAGCCAAACCCAGATAACAACACCAACACACCGATAACAACACCAACACACCGATAACAGCAACAACTCCCCGATAACAACTCCAACACCCCAGTAACAACACCAAGAGCCCGAAAACAACACCACAGCACCAACCCTTCGATTACAACACCAACACCCCGCCAACAACAGCAAAACCCAGATAACAACACCAACACACCGACAACAACACCAACACACCGATAACAGCAACAACTCCCCGATAACAACTCCAACACCCCAGTAACAACACCAAGAGCCCGATAACAACACCACAGCACCAACACCCCGATAACAAAACCAACATTGCAGTAACAACACCAACACCCTGATAACAACACCATCACACTGATAACAGCAACAACTCCCTGATAACAACTCCAACACCCCAATAACAACACCAAGAGCCCTATAACACCACAGCACCAACACCCTGATAACAAAACCAACATTGCAGTAACAACACCAACACCCTGATAACAACACCATCACACTGATAACAGCAACAACTCCCTGATAACAACTCCAACACCCCAATAACAACACCAAGAGCCCTATAACACCACAGCACCAACACCCCGATAACAACACTAACTTTCCAGTAACAGCACCAACACCCCGATAACAATGCTAATAGCCCGATAACAGCACCAACACACCACCAACAACACCAACACCCGAAAACATTCCAATACACCGATAACAGCACCAATACCATGATAACAGCACCAAAACTACGATAACAACACCAAAAGAACCGATAACAGCACAAACACCACGATCACAAAACCAAAACTCTGATAATAGCACCAAAATCCCGATAACAGCATTAAAACACCAATAACAACACCAACACCCAGATAACAACATCAACACCATTTAACAGCACCAACACAACGATAACAGCACCAACACACCGATAACAACACCAACACCCCGATTACAAAACCAGTACTCCGATAATAACACCAACACCCTGATTACAACACCAACACCCCGACAACAACAGCAACACCCCGATAACAACACCAACACACCGATAACAGCAACAAGTCCCCGATAACAACTCCAAAACCCCGATAACACCAAGAGCCCGATAACAACACCACAGCACCAACACCCCGATAGCAACACCAACATTCCTGTAACAGCAGCAACACCCCAATAACAACACCAACACCCTGATTACAAAACCAGTACTCCGATAATAACACCAACACCCCGATTACAACACCAACACACCGATAACAGCAACAACTCCCCGATAACAACTCCAACACCCCAATAACAACACCAAGGGCCCGATAACAGCACCACAGCACCAACACCAAAACAACCGATAACAGCACAAACACCCCGATCACAACAGCAAAACTATGATAATAGCACCAAAATCCCGATAACAGCATCAAAACACCAATAACAACACCAACACCCAGATAACAACATCAACACGGTTTAACAGCACCAACACCCCGATAACAGCACGAACACACTGATAATAACACTAAGAGCCCGATAACAACACCAAGAGCCCGATAAGAGCACTAACACGCTGATAACAGCGCCAACACCCCTTTAACAACAACAACACTCGATAACAACACCAACACACCGATACCAGCACCAAAACCATGATACCAGTACCAAAACACCAATAACAGTACCTAAACTCCAATAACTGTGCCAACATGCCGTGAAAAAAACAAACACACAGTTCACAACACCAAAACACCGATAAGATCACAAAAAAATACCGAAAACAGCACCACAACCCTGATAATAGCACCAAAATCCCGATAACAACACCAACACACCAGTATCAGCACCAACACCGGATAACAACACCAACAAACCGATAAAAACACCAAAAACATGATAACAGTACCAACACAACCGATAACAGCACAAACACACCGATCACAACACTGAAACTGCGATAACAGCACCAAAATCCTGATAAAAGCACGAAAACCCTGATAACAACGCAAACACCAAGATAACAACACCAAAGCCCAGATAACAGCAGCAAGCTCCCGATAACAGCACCAAAACCCCAAAAGCCGCACCAAAACACTGATAACAATACAAAAACCCCGATCACCGCACCAAAATCTCGATAACAGCACCAAAATACCGATAAAACCATAAAATCGTCGATAAGAGCACCAATACCACCGATAACAACACCAGTACTCCGATAACACCAAAATCACGATAACAGCACCAACACACCAATAACAGCGTCAACACCACAATAACAATACCAACACCCCAAAAACAACACCAACACACCAATAACAGCACCAACACCCCGATAACAACACCAACACACTGATAACAACAGCAGTACTCCGCATACAACAACCACAACCCGATATCAACTCCAACACCCCGATAACAACACCAACACAACAATAACTGTACCAACACAACGATAACAACACCAACACCACACTAACAGCATCAACATCCTGATAAAAACACCAACACACCAATAACAACACCAACAACACAATAACATCATCAACACCCCGATAACCACAGCAAAGCCACAACAACAGCATCAACATCCCGATAACAACACCAAAACCCAGATAACAATACTTAAAACCCAATAACAGCACCAACACCGCGATAAAAACACCAACACCCCCGATTGCAAAACCAGTACTCCAATAATAAAACCAACACCCCGATTACAACACCAGAACCCTGATAACAACACCAAGAGACAATAACAACACCACAGCACCAACACCCCGATAATAACATCAACACTCTAGTAACAGGACCAACACCCCGATAACAATGCTAACACCCCGATAACAGCACCAACACCCCATTAACAACACCAACACCCGATAACAACACCAACACACCGATAACAGCACCAAAACCATGATAAAAGCACCAAAAGTACAATAACAGCACCAAAAGAACTGATAACAGCACAAACACCCCGATAACAACAACAAAACTATGATAACAGCACCAAAATACCGATAACAGCATCACAACACTGATAACAACACCAACACCCAGATAACAACATCAACACCCGATAACAGCACCAACACACCGATAACAACTGCAACACCCCTATTGCAACACCAAAGCACCAAAAGCAGCACCAAAACAATGATAACAATACAAATACCCCGATCACCGCACCAAAACCCCGATAACAGCACCAAAATCCCGATAACGCCATAAAATCACCGATAAGAGCAACAACAGCCCGATAACAACACCAACACACCAATAACAACACCAGTACTCCGATTACAACAACCACAGCCCGATAACAATTCCAACACCATAGTAACTGCACCAACACACCGACAATAACACTAAGAGCCCGATAACAACACCAAGAGCCCGATAAGAGCACCAACATGCCGATAACAGCACCAACACCCCGATAACAACATCAACACCCCGATAACAACACCAACACCCCACTAACAACAACAACACTCGATACACAGTACCAAAACCATGATAACAGCACCAAAACCCCGATAACAGTACCAAAACCCCAATAACAGTGCCAACACGCCGGGAAAAAAAACAAACACACCGTTCACAACACCAAAACACCGATAAGATCACCAAAATACCGAAAACAGCACCACAACCCTGATAATAACACCAAAATCCCGATAACAACACCAACACACCAGTATCAGCATCAACACCAGATAACAACACCAACACACCGATAAAAACACCAAAACCATGATAACAGAACCAAAACAACCGATAATAGCACAAACGCACTGATCATAACACCGAAACCGTGATAACAGCACCAAAATCCCGATAAAAGCACGAAAACCCTGATAACAACGCAAACACCAAGATAACACCAAAGCCCAGATAACAGCACCAAACTCCCGATAACAGCACCAAAACCCCAAAAGCAGCACCAAAACACTGGTAACAATACAAAATCACCGATCACCGCACCAAAACCTCGATAACAGCACCAAAATACTGATAAAACCATAAAATCGCTGATAAGAGCACCAATATCCTGATAACAACACCAGTACTCCGATAACACCAAAATCATGATAACAGTACCAACACACCAATAACAGCATCAAAATCCCGATAAAAACACCAGCACACCGATAACAACACCAATACCACAATAACATCATCAACTCCCCGATAACAACAGCAAAACCCCAACAACAGCATCAGCATCCCAATAACGACACCAAAACCCAGATAATAATACTTAAAACCCAATAACAGCACCAACACCCTGATTAAAACACCAACACACCGATAACAACACCAACACCCAGATAACAACACCAACACCCCGATAACAACACCAACACACCGATAAGAACAACAACTCCCCGATAACAACTCCAACACCCCGATAACAACACCAAGAGCCCGATAACAACACCACAGCACCAACACATCGATACCAACACCAACATTCCAGTAACAGCACCAACACCCCAATAACAGCACCAACATCCAGATAACAACACCAACACCCTGATAACAACACCAACACACCAATAAAAGCAACAATTCCCTGATAACAACTCCAACACCCCGATAAGAACACCAAGAGCCCGATAACAACACCACAGCACCAACACCCCGATAACAACACCAGCATTGCAGTAACAGCACCAACACCCCGATAACAACACCAAAACCCAGATAACAACACCAACACACCGATAACAACGACAACACACCGATAATAGCAACAACTCCCCGATAACAACTCCAACACACCAATAACAACACCAAGAGCCCGATAACAACACCACAGCACCAACACCCCGATAACAACACCAACATTCCAGTAACAGCACCAACACCCCGATAACAGCACCAAACCACCGACAGCAGCACCAAAACACCGATAACAGCACCAAATCTCGATAACAGCACCAAAGCCCCGATAACATCACCAAAATCTCGATAACAGCACCAAAATCCCGATAACAGCACCAAAATCCTGATAACAGCACCAATACCATGATAACAACAAAAACACCCCGATCACAACACCAAAACACCGATAAGAGCACCAAAATCCTGCTATCTCCATCAAAACAATAATAAGAGCACCCAGACCCCGATAACAGCACTAAATCTCCGATAAAGGCACCAACACGCCGATAGCAACATGAACACACCGATCACAGCACCAAAACACCAAAAACAGCACCAACACACCAATAACAGCGCCAACACCACAATAACAACACCAACACCCAGATAACAGCACCAACACCCCGATAACAACATCAATACCCTGATAACAACACCAACACCACAATTATAGCGCCAACTCCCCGATAACAGCACCAACATCGTGATAACAAAACCAGCAACCCAATAACAGCACCAACACCGCAAAAAGTAATACAAACACAGCAATAACAGCACCAACACACTGATGACAACACCAACACAACAATAACAGTACCAACACACCGATAACAACACCAACACCACACTAACAGCATCAACATCCCGATAACAACAGCAAAACCACAACAACTGCATCAACATCCCGATAACAACACCAAAACCCAGATAACAATACTTAAAAACCAATAACAGCACCAAGACCCCGATAACAACACCAAAACCCCGATTACAAAACCAGTACTCCGATAATAGCACCAACACGCTGCTTACAATACCAACACCCCGATAACAACACCAACACCCAGATAACAATACCAACACACCGATAACAACACCAACACACCGATAATAGCAACAAATCCCCGATAACAACTCCAACACCCCGATAACAACACCAAGAGCCCGATAACAACACCACAGCACCAACACCCCGATAACAACACCAACATTCCAGTAACAGCACCAACACCCCGATCACAACACCAAAACACCGATAAGAGCACCAAAATCCTGCTATCTCCATCAAAACAATAATAAGAGCACCCAGACCCTGATAACAGCACTAAATCTCTGATAAAGGCACCAACACGCCGATAGCAACATGAACACACCGATCACAGCACCAAAACACCGAAAACAGCGCCAACAACACAATAAAAACACCAACACCCCGATAACAGCACCAACACCCCGATAACAACATCAATACGCTGATAAGAACACCAACACCACAATTATAGCGCCAACTCCCCGATAACAGCACCAACATCGCGCTAACAAAACCGGCAACCCAATAACAGCACTAACATCGTGAAAAGTAACACAAACACAGCAATAACAGCACCAACACACTGATGACAACACCAACACAACAATAACAGTACCAACACACCGATAACAACACCAACACCACACTAACAGCATCAACATCCCGATAACAACAGCAAAACCACAACAACAGCATCAACATCCCGATA